>CAUYRT010025294.1:0-41691 GCA_963574885.1 Lepilemur ruficaudatus | reverse complement strand
TCCTGAAGGCGAGCAATTCAGCTAGGAGCATCTCCCTCTACCTTCCAGAGGGATGGAAACTTCTAGAGATGCTGTATATGATTTATTAAAAAAAAAAAAAAAAGGAATGCAATTCACAATTGCAAAGTTGTGGAAACAACTCAAGTGCCCATCAACACACGAGTGAGTTAATAAAATGTGGTGTATGTATACCATGGAGTACCATTCAGCTATAAGAAGCAATGGTGATATAGCACCTCTTATATTTTCCTGGATGGAGCTGAAACCCATTCTACTAAGTGAAGTATCCCAAGAATGGATAGACAGGCACCACATGTACTCACCAGCCAATTGGTTTCACTGATCAACACCTAAGTGGACACACAGGAACAACATATATCGGGAGTGGGGCAGATGGGGGGGGAGGGGATGGCTATATACATACATAATGAGTGCGATGCACACTGTCTGGGGGAAGGTCATGCTTGAAGCTCTGACTCGAGGTGGGAGGGGGGCAAGGACAATGTACGTAACCTTAACATTTGTACCCTCGTAATATGCTGAAATAAAAAAATAAAAAATAAAAAAAAGGAATGACTATTTTTTAAAGCCTGGTGGTGGATACATGGAGAATTTCATTTTATTATTATTATTCCTTAAACACTAATATATTTCATAATAAAGATATTCAAAAAGCAAACAAGAAGATGTGCAAGGGAAGGAAAGATCTGTAAGTGTGGTGAAGGAGACACTTGAAAGACGGCAGTCTCGTGGTGAGAAGGCACGACCAGGACAAAGTTTATTAGATCCTGGTGCAGGTCTCTGAAGGCAGTGATGTTTTCAACATCTTCAGAGAAGATGGAGTCATAGCTCATGCCGTACACTGAGAAAAATTCCAAATACCACAAACGCAATCAAAACAGAAGGAAGCATAAGATTGTTTGTAATCTCAGAGTTGCAAAAGACTTTTTGAATTATGACTCAAAATCCAGAAGCTATCAGAAAAATGATTGATACATTTGACTAGAGAAAAATCTGCATGGAAAAAAAATATCGTCAGCAAGCTCAAAAGACAAACAAAAAAGCCAGGGGAAAAAAAACATTTGTAATCACACCACAAATAAAAGGCTCATCCCTCTAATATATAAATTAGTAAGAAAAAGACCAACAAATCAATAGAAAAATCAATCAAAGTGAAAATAGGAATTGCAGGTGGCTCTTAATTGTGATGAAAATATGGTCAAAATTTACTGAAAATAAAATAAATGCCAACACACTTTTTACCTATTAGCAAAATTTTAGAAGATTGATTACACATTGTTTTGGCAAAAACAATGTTGGGGAAATACGCTCTTTCATACATTGATAGGATAAGGATAAATTTCCTTTGGAGGGAAATTTGTCAATATTTGTCAAAATATGCGTAGTCTTTGACCTGCTATTTCTAAAATTTATTCTACATTGTATGTGACACATATCCAGGGATATTCATTGAAGTGTAGTTTGCAGTAGCAATAGATTAGACACAACCTAAATATCCATCAATAGGAGACTGACTAAATACCGTATGATACATTTTCATAATGAAAGACTGTTAATCTATAAAAAATTAAAACTCTACAGCTCTTTATGTATTGGTGTAGAAAGATCTGGAAGGAAATATTGGAAGGATGGAGAGTAAATGTGATTATTATGCAGAGAGTTCTAGATGAGAAATAATGTAGAGGGAAGACTCTTCACTGTTTTCATATACTTTTTGATTTTCTAATCACGTGTTGTCTATTCAAAATTTAGTTCAATTTATTTAAGTAATTTTAAACGTGCACATGTGTCCCCCAACATTAGCCCCACTGAAACTGAATCTCCAGGAGGAAGCCCTGCTGTGCTCTCATCCCTAAGGGCATATCAAGTTATTTCTTCAAAAAAAGATTCATATTCTTTTAGCTCTAGTTTCTGAGTTTAAAGTGCAAAGCATCCCCCACATGGGAGATTGAGTATAGAGTGAACCTACCATCTGCCCAAGTTTGCTAAGATGGATGTTATAATTATTATATGGCTTCCAGAAAACAATTTGTACAATTTATGGCTGAGGATGGTTTCCATTTCTCTACCCCTTTTTGTTGTATTATATAAAAAAAAGATTGAAAAAGAAAGAAAACAACCCATTTTGTGCTCTGAGTGATAAATGGGTGAAGAGGGAGCCAGCCAGGCTGCAACCATTGTTTCCAACCATTGCCCGCCACATTGATGCTCACCGCCTGTCCAAAGCAACTGCATGTGTTGATTAAAAGACCACAGGAGAAAGAAGCAAAAACCCCATACCCATGGTTAAACTGTGAAAGTCATCAAAAATCTGTCTTTTCTAGTGTCTACTGAAGCTGAATACAACACACACATTCTATGGCTCAGTCAGCACAGCCTTAGGTACACACCAAGAAAAACGCACTGTCTGGTGCAACAAATGACGTGTGCAAGAATGTCCTTAGAAGCATTATTCATGATGGCCCCAAACAGGACATTGTGCAAATATTCACCAAGATTAGAAGACAGAAATTTGTGGTATGTTCTAACAACGAAATTCTGTACAGCAATACAGCAATAAGAATGAAAGAACTGGAATTATATGCAATAATCTCACAAACAGAACGTTGGGCCAAAAAAAGAAAACGTATGGCATGATTTTATTTATATGTTAAAATGACATTTGATTTAAATGTTAAAATAATAAGCAAAATAATAGGCAAAACGAATCTATGGCGTTAGAAGTGAGGGTGCTTGATGGAAGATATTTATCAGAAGAAGGTGGGAGGTGTGGAGGGGCAGTTCTGGGTGTTGATGACCTGGATGATCAGTTTGTACAAAGCCATAAAGCAGTACATTTAATATTTATATATATATTTTTTCATTTTTGTTACGCTTTCAAAGTTAAAAAAAATAATCCAAGCTAGGATGAGCAGTATGTGAATGAGTTTTGGATAAGTCATAAGTCTGACTTCTAAATAAATGCTCTCCCAGCCCCTGCTAAGACACCAAAGAAATTCCAAAGACAGAGGCTGAAAGGATAGAAGGTGCACAGGCAAAACTCCAGGGGAATTACGCAGAGATTCAGGCTTTGATGATTTAAAAGGTCCCCCTCCACGCCAGCCCCGGTCATCCCATACCACCCATAGTGCCAGAGGCAAGGCCCTCGCAATGGCCCGGGGAACAGCCAAGGAGGAAGAGGCTACCTATTAAGCTGTGAGGAGAAGGCACCTGCAGTCACGTTCCCGTCTCAGGAATCCCTGACGGCCAAGATGCTCCACGTCAGTTAATATTCCAGATAATCAAAACTCTCCTCATTTAAACAGCTCTTTCACTTAAAATTAAGTCATTTTTTATGGAACCCTTTCCAAAATGCATTGCACACAGAGTCTACAGAATAGAATTTAACCTTTACAACAAATAACAACACTAACAATTAGGTACTGCCTGTGTCCCATGCGCTATCTAAAATGCTTTTCATCGAATATTCTCTCTCAGGTTCTATTATTATTCCCATTTGAGGTTTGACGGTTGGCAGATTGCACTCTCTCTCCAAAGCCTACACTCTTCACCAGGGTGCTGTCTTTATTTTTTTCACAGCTGAGCTGTAGAGTACCTGCTACACTCCACAGTGCCACAGGTGGACAAGAATGTTAGCTACACCTTTAGAGAGATGATTTGAGTTCTCACTGCTTTTTTCTCCATATTTACTTTCTCCATCATTGAGGTTATACAATCAGTTTCCACATAAAGCTGTTATCAGTATGCTACCCACCCCCCCCCAAAAAAACCTCCTATCTAAAATCTGATAAAAATCTTTGTTTTCAAAAAAAAAAATCTTTGTTTTCACTACTTTAAACTCTCAACCTTCTTAGATCTATCTGGTTAAAATATCTCATGGAGTTGGACAAACTTTTTTATCAGTTTAAGAAACCTCCCCTGGTTCTCTGCATTTCAAAGTGTCCTGGATTTGCTCTGCCTGAACACAAGGAAACCTGTGAAGCTCATTGGATTAACAAAAACAGCCCTCAGCGGGGCCCATCTGGACGGAGCGCTCTCCAGAAAATACAAGGGAGGGAGCAGATAAGCACCAAGGCACGCAGAGCCCATTTCTGCAGGGTTTTTTGGCCGGCAGGCCTGCGAAGAGAAAGAAACCACCTTCCTTACCCCGTTTTCAAGCTGACCAAGGCGTCCTCTACTCCCTTCTGATTATATTTGGTCATGTACTGATGCATGTAGGGGTAGTTATTCCGAATGTTTCTCTCTGTGCTTCCGTTAGGCACCGTCCCAAATCGAAAAGGTGGGGAATAGTCATGAGGTCTCTGAAACTGGAGAGAGAAAGAGAAGAAGAGAGAGGAGGAGGAGGAAGCGGAAGGGGAGGAGGAGGAGGAGGAGGAGGAGAGGGAAACGGGGGAGAGGAGGAAGAGGAGGAAGAAGAAGACGTTAGTGATCATTTTGTCTGACGCTGGGAGGTCAAAATATGCATGCATTAGGGCAGGACAGCAGGAAAAAGCAACGTCTATTTGTAGGCTTTCTTTCTGCTTAATCACATCTTGCACTGGTCTGTGGGCTCCCGGAGGGTGGAAACAGTGTCTGTCTTCTGTACTGTTCCCCGGTTCCCAGCACAGGGCCTGGCAGGTGCTCTGTAGATATTTGTTGGGTTGAACTTCTCTGTGCCATTATAGAGACTTAGCACTGTGCTAGGTACACAGTCAGTGCTCAGGAAGTGCAGACCGAAATGGAATTAAGGCACTACCTTAGTCAGTTCATTTATCCACCTTATGACGAAAGTTGCTGTGATCCCCACAATCACTCCCTTCTCTGAGCTCCGTTTACAGTTGCCTTCACCTCACCCAGAAATGACTGGTGCTGCCATTCATCCATCCTGCGCTCCTTCACTCATTCACTCATCCGTGTGGGCAGTATTTCTCAAGAGTACAGTGCGTGGCATGTAGCAGGCTCCGTGACTCTTTGGGGAGCTGATGTCTCTGTTGACTGTTGGTTTCCTGGGGATACCCAGATCTTGCCTGGCTCTCGAGCCCCCGGAAGGGTGTCATGAGTCTTTGCTGATGGGCTGGCTGATACTGTCTGTCCACAGCTTTCACGGTTTAGGGGACTCAACCAGATCAGAAGTCAAGAGAACTGGATCTGAGTCCCCAAAATGCAACTGAAAACTACAGGCAGCACACGGCAGTGGTTCCGAGTATGAACTCAGACTGACTGTTGGAAAATCGGGTTGTCTCCCTTACAAACTGTCAGACCTTGGATAAGTTATTCATCTCACTGCCTCTACTTACAGTCCACGTGCAGAGTGGGGGTGATGCCAGCACTCCCCTTGCGGGGTCACTGTGAAGACCTAAAACTATAATGTTTGTTAAGTAATTGGAATAGTGCCCAGACCAGAACAAGCACTCAAAACTAAAGCTCCAGTTACTACTTTTCATTTGTATTATCATTGAGGGCAAAAAGGTAACCCGAGCCTCATTTTTCTATGAAATACGGAATTCTGGAACTAGAAAGTAATGATAATCATGACTCATACTTTTTTGAGAACTTAGTTGGGCCAGCACTGTGCCTAGAACTTTACAAATGTCAGCTCATTTAGTCCTCACAAAACCCTGCCAAGCAGCTGATTTTAGGAGCTCCGTGTTACAGATGAGAAAACTGAGGCTCAGAGAGGTTATGTGACATATTTAATACTACACAACTAGTATGTATGTCCCAGAATTCAAACCTAGACACGCCTGGCCACAGGCCAAGGTCTTAACCCTGTCGTTCCTCAGAGCCCATTGCTAGTGACTCCTCCTCCTTTAGAGACAGGGACCTGGACACCCCCAGAGGAGAAGAATACCCGGCAATTCAGTGTCAGAACCAGGACTACGAGGCCTTTCCAACGTCCAGACCACTGTGTCTTCCATGGAGCCAAGAACTGCCAGAGAAAGTGTTCAAATTTACCCAAGAGTCAGAAAACTAGAAACATTATTCTTTTTTCCAGACTTACACTTCATTTCACTGTTAATTAAAATTTCCAGTTGAAAATCGTTTCCCCTAAATTAGGCTTGCCACTGCCTAATAAGCAGGCATAACTGGGTTTGAGAGAAGTGGCCATCCATTGTCCAGATGAGATCCTCCTGCCAGGGCGCCGTCTCTTGTGCTGGGACTGTGCATGTGTGTGTGTGTGCCTGCGTGTGAACAGCAAAATGCTCTTTGCGGTCACTCTGCCAAGGGGCACCTTAACTCTTCACCGAAAGACGAGGCATGAGCCCAGGCGCATTTGCACGGCAGCCGCCTGCTCCGAGGGGCGGAGGTAATAGCTCTGTTCATAAATCGAGTTGTTGCGGCGGCTGTTCCCCGTCTCCAGAGACATCCGGAGCTGGCCTGTTTGACTAAATGCCTTCCGCTTCACTTCCCATCTGCTGCATGGCTCTTTGAAGACTCGCTTTCCTCCCTGCCCCTGGTTTGCACAGCGACGGAGACAGACATTCAGCCTCCGTGATGGCCGATGGCTTCTCTGTGATGGTTTCTCCAGCTCCCTGGCCTTGATAGTACCATCGCCCACACAAAATTCAGCCCGACACCAAGATCCAGGAATCTTTCCCTCCAGACTACAGACTGTCAAACTTTCTAAAGCATGACTCACAGTACATTTTCCACTGTACATGCGAAACTTTCCGGTACTCATTCTTTCTACATGGGATATACTCTGATGTTATCCATTATGTACTTTTTAAAAAAATGTTTGCAACCCTTAAATCAATTTCATGGCTCACTAAGGAGTCATGACGTACAGCGTGAAAAACAGTTAGGGGGCAAGGATGGCTCATCTGTTAAGTCCCAGGGTCAACATCGCAGACACATGCCATGTTTCCCACAGGAATGAGTCCCAGTGCAACTTTCTCCCAGAGATTCCCGTGTGCAGGCAGAAAGAAACGAATGTGGGCTTTAGCAAAGGAAGGGGCAGTTTAGAGGTCTCCGTCGTCAGCAAGACCACAGAGCAATGTAATCACCACGTCCAGCATCAGAGGAACTCTGCCGGCTTCTCTCCGGGCTGCCCTCGCTGTTTATGTTAACCGGCTTCACCGGGCCTTGCACTTAGAGAAGCCAAAGGTCAGCTTCTCCTCTGCCACTTGGAAACTGAATCATTTGGGGCGGCCACTTAGGCTCTCTGAGCCTCAGTTTCTCTATCTGTAGACTGAGGATTGCTTTTGCAAGTGCTCAAAAGAACACCCGGCATCCTCTGAGGCTTGGTAAGTACCACCTGTCCTTACCCACAGCGACTTTAGCCAAATAAAGGAGACTGTCTCCCTTCAGTTTGGAGAACAGAGGATTATTTTCTACTTTTTTCCCCCATTCGCTATGGGGACAGGTCCGAGGGGTCCTCCAAGTGACTAAGACATAGCAAGCATTTTATGATGTAGGAGGTAAGGGATGCAAGGCTAGGACATTAAAATTTCAGGACAAATGCCACAATTAACATGACATCGTTACATTCTTCTTAGGAACCCAAAGCCACCCATTTATTAAAAATATCTGTCTCCTGTGTCTGTAAATAAGGGACATCTGGCAACTGGAGCCCCTATTTCTAGCACGGTCTTCTGATGGTGAAGCTCCGCGTGCTTCTTGTCGAGAGCACCAAGCAGGCGTGGCCCTCAGCAGAGGGAGGACTGGCTCGGAGGCCGCCTGCCTGGCCTGGGAGCATGTGGCAGTGCAGTCACCGCGCCCAGAGACAGCACGGCTCCTTGAGAACACGCTCGTGGGCCCGTCCTCCCAGGAAGGTTCCCCAAATTCTTTCCAAAAAGACCTAATCGGTGCAATAACACTTTAGGTCCCGGAAGTGAAGAACAGTTGGGATCAGGCAGTGATCATGAGGATTATGGGGGGGAGGAGGAGGAGGAAGAGAGCGAGGAAAGAGAGGGGAGTGGGAAGGAGGAAATCACACTCACAACAGGATTGTGCCAGGCATGGTGTGAGGATTATTTCTAATCCCCATATCAACCTTGCCAGAAAGAAAATAATATCTTCCCTTTAATAGGCAACAAAGTCTTGGGATACTGACATATGGGAGGCCATACAGCCATTGTATGGCAAAGTCAGGATTGGAACCCTGCTCTGTTTTCCCCCAAACACAATATTGCTCTTCCCACGACATAAATCTGCCTTCTAGAGATGGATTTCCTGTATCATAATAATGCTCAACATTTTGGAAAACTTCTGCACCCACATTTCAACTTCCTTTCCTACCTCCTAGGGGAGCATCTACCCACGAAATCACCTATTTGAAATTAAAGCCCCAGCTCCTCTGAGCACACCATGGGCTCTAAATATGCTGCTTTCACAGCAAGCACTCTTGGCTTCAGAGTACTGCAAACTCAAGTTGTTACACAGGTATTCATGATTAAAAAAAAAAAGAAACAAAAAACAGAACAAAACAAAACCAACCACTGCGTACAGTATTAAAATAAATTGATGCCATACAAATTTTTATTTTGTAGACTTTCTTGGTGTATCCGCTATTAATCTTCTGGGAGCATTTAGCTTTATTTACTCCAAGAATTTTCCTGTTTATCTAATTGTATCAAACATTTAATTAAAAGAGCTGTCGGCTTGCCTCTAACGCTTCCAGCCTGCAGACTGAGCTGCGTCTCATGAGGTTGTGGAGTCTGTTACCGGGTCTTTCCCCATCAGTGAAGGTCAGTCAAATTATTAGTGATTTTAATGAGTTTTCCCACAAGTGGTCATGTTATTTAGAGCCAAAACTATGTAGCAAGGGATTTTTTTCCCCCTTGCCTTTGAAAATAGCCACACAAAGCAAACTACATTGCCAACTATTTTCTGGAAAAACCCTTTCATCCAGGACATGGCTTCCCACTGCTTCACGTCCCTCCAGCAACTTCTTCCAGGAGTTGCACTTTTGATCCCATAACGTGATGGGGCCGCATAACAGCGCTTGTTACTGTAGAGGAATTTACCGGCTACGAGGCACGTTTACATAGGCGGTCTCCTTTCATCCTTCCCACAATCGTGATTCCCAGATTTGCAAATACGCGGGCACAGTGAGGTTACATGACTTTAAAGACATCACACAGCTAGTAGACGGCAGGGAAGAAACAGGGCACACCTTTTCTGACTCTAAATGCAGTGTTTCACGTGCTACCTCTCAGGTGCCAGGTGCTTTAGGTGGGGGCCTGCCAGAAGACGACCCTGAGCCAAGGATTTGGGTGGACATAATTTGTTAGTGAAGGGTTTCAGAACGAACCAGCAGGAGAGTGGGAAAAAGGGAAGATTAGAGAAGGGGAAGAAGCCAACCACAAGGGTCTGATTTAAGGCCAAGTCTCCATCTCCCCTGGGGAGCTCTGGAGAATAAATTGTGCCTCGGAGTTTGTCCTGCTTAGAAGCCAGGGAGCAGCCGGGCCTTTGCACTCTCACAACTGTTAGTTGTTGGTTCTAGACGACCACAAGGATTGGGGCACTTAAATCCCCGGGCATTTACCATTCCAGAGCCCCAAAACAATAATCCTATGAAGATCTCTGATGTGAGCCTTCCTCAGCAAAGCTTGCAAAACAGGGCTGGAAAGCGGATTCCAGCAAATCCGAGTGTGGTGCGTAGAATGTGCCACACACCCTGTGTTTATTCATCCAACCAGCAAGCACGCACTGAGCATCCCCAAGTGCAAGACAACTCCATCCCAAGCACGTGGCCGGGGTCCTCCTCCCCCAAGCCAGTTTCAGTGCCATCGGTTTTACCTCCTTTACAACACATATTCCTGCCTGAAAGCTGCCTCGTTCTTGATGCTTACGTGTGTGTTGCTTATTTCTTCCTACTAGAATTTAAATTTCTTGGGAGCCTGAGCTCAGTCTGCCAAGTTCATCGCGGTAGCCAGGAAAGACAAGTGAGATTCAACCATGAGAAGGTGGGGGGAGAACATTCTAGGCAGAGGGCAGGAAGCTCAAGGACACTGAGGTGGAAATAAGAGGGTAAGAGTGTTCAGGAACCAGAGAGGAAGCACGTGGGAGTAGCTTGGTAACACAGGGCTTTGTGCGCCCTGGTAGGCAGAGCGGCCCTTACTCCAGCTACGGCGGAAGCCATCAGAGAGGCCAACCACTCACACGGCGTCTCTGTGACAGTGATTCCGTCCTTAGCCCCGACCCTCACCGTCTCTCTTGACAAGACTCTGTGTACTTCTTTCAACCACAGCATATGTCATGGGGAAGTGGGAGAGGCTTTTCACAGACTGATTTTCCATTCAGCCGTTTGTGCATGAATGCCGACAGGATATATGTAGACTTATGTCAACAAGATAGGATAGCGAGGTTTTATAAAGAGAGACAAATTAGCCTCGCACACACCAAACAGAAAAATCTCTGCGGTGCTGCAGTCTCAACATTGCTGAGCTTAGCAAGTCACAATTTGTTTCCTGAACTAAAATTTCAAAAGGAGGATGCACCCGGTTTTCCTCTTTTCTTCCTCTGTGTGCATTTCTGAATAGCCACTCAAACCTCCAAACCCATGTTAGATTGCCGTGGAGAAAGCAGAGAGCAGGTGTGAACACTCCCATCCTACTGACGTGGGAAGCACAGCCCCATGAGGGAAGAGGGGAGATGTGGCTGAGTAGAAAGAATTTTAAAAGAAAGAACTTTAAAAGAAAAAAAAGAAAACCCTGTCTGCTTCTTCTGTGTCCTGTGGTCTCCGCTGCTTTTGTGTGCCATGAAGAAATTTCAGGTGAGTCACAGGTGCTAACGACAAGGCTGATTTGGCTGTACAGTTTAGAGGAGTTGTCAGATAATATTGCCTCAGCTAAGGCTAAGAGATGACCTTTTATTTTCATGTCGCAGATGAGGAATCCAAGGCACCAAGTGTAAAAGAGACTCATCCAAGGTCACGGAGTAGGAGGTACCTAATCCTACAGCCTTCCTTCACCTAAGCGTTTCCTCATCCAGGCTGGAGGACCTTCCTCAACATCAAGCTGTCCTAGAAAGGAAGAATTTCAACCTAAGCTATACTGTGCTCTGGAATCACAGACCCTCACTAACATCAGAAAGACCATACAAATGGCGAAAATGACCACTTGAAGAAACTGTGCTTCCAAATTAGACCTGGACTCTTTTAGACCTTAGAGAGCTAAGCTTAAGGTTCTGTTCCTACAGTTTTCAGAAATATGACAATTTGAGTTAAGGGGAAAAAAAGCCGTGTGGTTTTGTGCTTTAGCACTGATGGGGCCACATGAGAGGCACCTGAATCACTCCCTTCTGAAAGAACAGTTAAGACCACCCCTCAGATAGAGAGGAAAACAAGGTGACCTTACCTTTTTGTCACTGAGGCCAGTCACTTGGTCCACAAATTCCTCCTGGATCATGAAAGCAGCCAGGTTGGCCGTGTAGCTGGCCAGGAAGATGACGGCGAAGAAGGCCCATACGGACACCATGATCTTGCTGGTGGTTCCTTTAGGATTCTGGACAGGCACGGAGTTGTTGAACACCAGGCCCCAGAGGAGCCATATAGCTTTTCCAATTGTAAAAGAAGGCCCATGGGGTGCTGCAAGAGGCAGAAAGGACATTTTCAGCGTTTTCTCAAAATGCAGACTTGTGCATATATGATCATTATACGGCAGCCCCCAGCAACACTGGAGGTTGCCAGAAGGCAGAATTATATCATAGCTGTGTCCTGTCATTGCCCCAGAATCACAGCCCCACTAACTTTTTTAAAACATTAGCATTCTTCCTACATTTCTATCTAACTAGATTTTTGCTGCATTTCTTTAAAAGAAAACAATAAAGAAAAGAAAATGGTTGTGCAAAATGAGGCTTTGAATAAGAAGTAGTGTTATGATCTGTTTTAAATTTGGATTTGATTTCCATCTGGGAAAGCCAATCTTCTTAATAAATATAGAGAGCCTGGCAAACACGTGTGCATGAGGGCTGCTTCAGAATTCGCTGGACGTGCTATCGTATAAGATCCATGCAATCCAGCGGGGCCGACGTTTGGTATTCTAATCCAATTGTCCCAAGTAATTGCTCCCGTTCAAACTCAGATGTAAAGTGTGCACAATATAGGAATTAAACCAAACTGAAAGCCTCTCCAAATGGAGACACTAAGGAATGAAACAATAGAGCTTAATTCTTCCAACACTTCACAGATGGAAGACATCGCGTTGCAGGGTCATGGAAAATGAACACTGGTATCACAGCACTTTTTTCCCCTCAGTGTACCCTTGCAAGAGCTACAGGTCCCTTTTAAGATTCTTAAATGTTCCTCGCAACAGACTTAACCAAAGAGGCAGAAAAATATGCCAAAATTTATTGGGATGGGGAATATGCAGGCTGTAAAACACAAACGTTAGGGTTTTCAAGTCTTTGTTTTCCACGGGGAAAAAAAAAGAATCAATTTATGCCCTCATTTCATGGAGAAAAAAGGCCTTCCTTTAACAGAAGGTTAATTTTTATGTCATTTAAGTAAATGAAGATATGAAAAAACGATCCACTTAGACCTCAGTTGGCAAGGCAAGCAGAACGGGCAATAAATAAAATGGAGAAATGAATTCAGATTGATGGGAGTTATGAGGTTCTGGGCAGGAAGCCGAGGAAAAGCAAGCTTTCTGCATATCGGGGGCCGGGCGCAAGCTGCAGCAGTACTTGTAACATCCATAACACAACACATTGAAGGGAAGGCGATTAATCCTATTATTCTCAATCTCAGCCTCTTGTTTTCTCTTTGCTTAGTTTTATGATCTTCTGGGCTTATTTCCATGAAGCTGGGAACTCTGAAGGAAAAAAATAATTAGAGTCAATCCAGTTAACTTTATGAACTACTTAATTTTTTAGTAGGGAGGCATATTGATTGGAAGTGACAGCTACTCGGGAATCGTAAATAGACAGTTGCAAAGGATCTACCTAAGACTTTTAAGAATTCCTGATTCATGAATACTATTACTGGGCCATATAACTGTCCCCATAAAGTGCAGTGAAACATCACAAAAATCCATTTTGCACAAAGAAACAAGTAGCCGTCATTTTCCTGGGAGTTGCCACACACAGACACGCAGGAAACGGATGAGTACAATGGAAGGTCCCCGGAGGCAGCACGCCAGATTCTCTTCTTTACAATAGCCTTACTGTGCATGCTTGAGTCAGGGGGAAATTGTGGCACGAGATGGCCTTTGGACCATTTTTAACCTTCCGAGATACATCTCACATTTATCCGCTGATCTCCATCCCCACTGCTCTCATCCAAGACCGAGGCCGCTGTAATCGGCTTTCTCTTGGAAAACTGACATTCTTAACTGGCCTTCCTGCTTCCCCTGTTGCTGTCCCCACCCACTGTGTTGACAGAGTAGCCCCAGCGACCTTTTTGCATTGTACCTGTGCTCCCTCCCATTGTGTTTGGAAGAAAATCTGAAATCCTGCCATGGTCAACTGCCTATCCCTCTGACTGCATCTTATGCTATTGTCCACCTCACTTGCTCCCGTCTCTTCTGTTTCTTGAACACAGCAAGACTGACTTCCCCCTCGAGGGTTTTGTGTTCACTGTTCCTCCTCCATGGAATGGTTTTATCTATTTCACACACGACCGACTCTCTCTCATCCTTCAGGTGTCAGCTCTACGATCATCCTTTCCTGGGTGGCCGTCCTATCTGATGCACTCCCCTGCACCACACCATCACGCCACTCTTTTCTTCTTGATATTTATTACAATCTGTGATTACTAATGTGTGCATTTACTTGTTATCCCCACAATTAAACCCCAAGCTCCCTGAGAGCCAAGGAGTCTCTATCTGACTTACCAATACAGTACTTAGCACATAGTACCCACTTGATAAATATTCATTAAATAAACGTGTAAATCACAACAGCACAAACTCAGATTGTGCAAATGTAAAGATCTACTCTAGCACAGTAAGATCACTTACAGAAATTGTCTCAGATTCCACCCTGCTGGAAAGCTCCTTAATGCTATGCTGTGATATCAGTGTTCATTTCCCATTACCCTTTTAGTGAAGGCTTGCAACGTCCCACTAAGCACAACGTGATCACGTACGGCACTTTTGCTATTTGGTTGACTGGAGATGGTTAATGTAGTGGTCATCACTCTTCAGTGGTTAAGAAGATTTCAATAAAACTAAGGTCCTTACAAGATTCCCAGGACCTGTTGACTGTTTCCAATACTGGATCTTCTAAGTGGAAAGGATATGTACCAAATGACGGTGTCCTATTTTTGCAAGCATTTGAGACTTTAAGATATTCTATCCTCCACTATAACAAGTCATTTTTTGGGAAAGAGATTTGGTCATGGCACCTCTCTGATAACATCCCCTTAGAAAGTGTTGTGCATTGGGGGAAATCTACTCAAAATGCTGTAATGTGTCCATGTATATGACATGAACCCTGGCTACAGTGGGAGTCTTTTCATGATTTATAGGCACTGAATGCCTCTCAATTCAATTTTCTGTCTACTAATTGCCCTTTTATCAAACATGATGCACTAAGGTCAGGCACTATCAAGAGGAAAATGTAACTCTTCGGGGAAAGATGCCCTTTATACTTACTTATATTTGTTGTTAAACTGATGCAAATTGATTCAGTAGTTTGAAGAATGTTCTTAAACTACCTTCTCTAAAGCCATTTTCTCTGCATAGACTGAAGCTGAGGCTCACTATAATTTTAGCATTTCTTGTGACACACATTTTAAAAATTAATTGCCAAAAGAACCCTTCTTCAAATCTGCTTTCTTAACAAATTGAGCATCAGTGGTTTTTACCTAATAATTCTTGACTTTACATGATAACAAGATTAAAATGTTTGTTTTATCCATCGTTCAGTTCAAGTGAATAAATCATACTTGTCTGGCATTATAAGTAATATCATTGACTCAATATCATTCGTACGACGGCATACCAAGGCAATATAGGTTGATGTGTTCTAAAACGGAAATCTTCACTGAAGGTAAATGAAATAACGTCAACGTTGAATCATGCTCAAGAAAGCTTCTTTACCTTTCCCTTTGGCTAAATTTCTGTTGTACCCAACAGGACTGAAGTATTCGAAGACGAAAACAGCTATGGCAGAAACAATGAGCAGCATCACAAACATCATCACCCAGACGGAGGCGCTGAAGGGCTCTGCAAATAAACAGACCAGAGGGATGGAAACGCCATTCGGTTAGCTCTTCCTCACCTCGAGAAGGAAGCCCAGACATCCATTTGCAGGCTCACTGAAAGATTTCCTTTAAGACGAATCCGATCATTCAAAAGAACCTACTCGTTTTTTATTCATACATTTAAACCATTCTTTATTCTACAAAATAGTTGAGGTATTCTGCAAGACTGCATGTAATGCGATAAAAATAGAGAGGAGCATATGACATTTTACAAATTAGGCCGAGGATAGTAACAACAAAAAAAGAATGGTAAGACCAAAAGAGAAAGTTACAATGCAGAAAAACAGGCCACAGGGTCCAATAAATTACAGAACCATCAGGGGGCCAAAGCTAGGGAGAAGCAAGACTAGATCTAAACAGCCATACGCTCCTGCAGACGGGCATGGTTTTTATTTTTATTTTTACATACTGGAGGGATGCTATGCAGGGAACTCCAAAAGTAAAGGGAGAATTATAACCTATTGGGAAAGGATTATAAAATCGTTGGGTTAATAGGAATATTGGAAAGTCACAATGTGCCACCACGGCCACCACACTCCGCATTTCACTTTTCGCATCAGACTGATGAGATCTCTGCAGTTTTATTCATCTTGTTCATGTTAGTAACAGGCTAAATTGCAAACGAAAGTCTATTAAGGATATTATATTAACATGACAATTCAGTAAAAAGGCATCCCGTAAAGAGTAGAGGCCATGAAGTGATAGACGGATAGATGGTTATTTTTCCTAAAAGTAGGTTTCATCAGTTCTTTTGCACGTGACTGAGGAAGTAGGCGGATGTCCCAGAAGGGGATGCCAAGTCACAAGCTTCTAAACCTTAGAACACTCTAGGAAGGTAAGAGACACTATGTAAAATAAATTAACATTTCTATTCAACTTGATTAAGGATATGAAAATTAGCTGATTGAAGCCATTTTATCCATTAATGATATGGATTTGACAGAAAATCATCAGAGACTAACATTTTAAAATGAATACTTCTCCACCTGAATCTATCATTGGGAAGAAACTGCCCAGACACCAATGAACTTAAAATTCTCTTTTTAAGTTCCACAAGTAAACATTTTTCAAGGATAAAATAAATCCAATAATACCTCTTGAACAGTAAACATTATACTATTTTTAAATTGTTTTTCTAATGAAGCTACTGGTAATAATGAAGTACTATGCTAATAGCAGGCCACCTTCTTATTAGAACCTGTGACTACCCAACACAAATTCCAATTTAATGAGCATATTGTGTAAAAAGAAACTAATATGCCTGAACTTTAACTGTACTGGATTAATTTAAAAGTTGGCAGGAATGCTTTGCAATATATTTTGATAGCGTAGATACCTTAAAAAGCAATAGGTATCAACACAACTTACTTGACCTAAATAACATACGTTGAACTCCAAGAAGTCAATGAGACAGCCACTGAAATTTATCTTAGTTAAATTTAGCTTGAGTGGTAAATGTCCCTGAAATCATAGCCATTTAGTAATGAGGTGTGTCCAAAAGGGAAGTTAAATAAATAAATGATTAGGCTGGGTGCGGTGGCTCATGCCTGTAATCCTAGCAATCTGGGAGGCTGAGGCAGGAGGATTGCTTGAGGTCAGGAGTTTGAGACCAGCCTGAGCAAGAGCAAGACCCCGTCTCTATGACAAATAGAAAGAAATTAGCCAAACAACTAAAAAAAATGGGAGAAAAAATTAGCCAGGCATGGTGGTGCATGCCTGTAGTCCCAGCTATCTGGGAGGCTGAGGCAGAAGGATCACTTGAGCCCAGGAGTTTGAGGTTGCTGTGAGCTAGGCTGATGCCATGGCACTCTAGCCCATGCAACAGAGTGAGACTCTGTCTCAAAAAAATAAATAAGTAAATAAATGATTAATATTCAGGAATAGAGATAAAGTAATTTCCAAGTTGGGTACGATGATGGCATGGGGTATTTTACCTGAGGAGGGTCATTGCAATGGGTAAGTAAGCACATACATGGAAGGCATTTTGCAGTGTGCCTCCCATGCTTATATACACAATATGTTAAATGGAATCACTTTTTCTTTCTATGATTAAAGCCAGAAATGATGGGAACAGTATGCTGTCCATGGTGCTGAAAAGGTGCCAGGTGCCCTTTTTTAAAAGCACTTTTTAATCTGATCACTTCCATTTCTATGCATGCTGTGATAACATTATTTAAAAATTAAGGGAAGTCCTTACTGAATCCCTCTATTCACATGTCAAAATCTGTGAACCTGCAGCAGACTTTATTTGGCAGGTGCATCCTAGTCACTAACACACTGGTCAGAAATTAGGTGGACGGTAATCAAGCAACTGATCCCAGATGTTTTCTCACTTGGAAGTGACCATAATTGTGCCTTAACTTGTCAGCATGACACAGAGATTAAAAAGGATTCTGCTGCAGTGTTCTGGATTTAGGAAATGAAGTACCTATGAGTGCCCGCAAAGGCACGCACACACACACACACACACACACACACACTTTGCAATGAAGAAAAATGTTAGGGCAATGTAGAAGCACTGTATTTACAGTGTATAAGGAGTGACCCAGAGATATTTTAAATAGCTCTGGATTACATCCTCGAATGGCTTAAAACATTCAATCTCAGAGGCAGCAGGTCAGGATTTCTTTGGATCAAAGAATCCAACTCACTTGAAAAGTCTTTAGAATTAACTAGATGGAAATATTGCAAGAGACGTCATCTCTGTCCTTGAAGAGCCACTGGTTACATTTTTGCACAAAAGCTCAGAGGCATTACCTGTGAGTGTTTCCGATGTGAGTTAATGGAGTTTGCGGAGGAGGGAGAATAAGAAATAATGAAGAGCAATGCAATCAGATTTTGAATGTTTTGGCTCTTCCAGATGACTGAGCCAGTGAATGGAAAAATGTAGCTTAGCATGGTTCATTATGACTTTCCAAACCTGCAGATAATGACCGTAAATAAGAGGGTGCACAGTCAATCAAATAGGGATATAATTTAGTGACTAGGAAAAATATTAAGCCTACTGTGTAAAAACAGCTGTGAAAATAGTTTCCTCTGGCTACAATTTATTTTATTTTATTTTAAAGATACAGCAGGAAAAGAATGGGGCAAAGGATGATTTGCTACATTTAGCAAAATACTTGACTTTTTATGGAAATGTTCTACAGATGCAGGTAAGATAAAAATCTAGGGAAACTGGGCTGAGGCCAGATTAAATATCAGTGACCCATTTTTATGAGACACAGCAATCGATTTTTTTTTCCTCTCTGACTGAACTGGAGAACAGTTCTCTCTGGCTCACAAAGGAGATACGGGAACAATTTGTGAAAAGAAACCAATTTCTTTTTATTTTGTTCTATGAACTCACTTCCTGCAACCCTTTCTTTTTTTTTTGGAGACAGAGTCTCACTCTGTTGCCTGGGCTAGAGTGCAGTGGCATCAGCCTAGCTCACAGCAACCTCAAACTCCTGGGCTCAAGCTCTTCTCCTGCCTCAGCCTCCCAAGTGCCTGGGACTACAGGCATGAGCCACCATACCTGGCTAATTTTTCTATATATTTTTAGTTGTCCAGCTAATTCTTTTCTATTTTTAGTAGCTACAGATGGGGTCTCGCTCTTGCTCAGGCTGGTCTCAAATTCCTGACCTCAAGAGATCCTCCTGCCTTGGCCTCCCAGAGTGCTAGGGTTATATGCATGAACCACCGTGCCTGGCCCTCCAACCCTTTCTTAACCTCCAGGGCAAAGGATCCTTGTCAAAGAGTCTAATAAGGGAATGAGAAAAAAATGACTAGGAATGACTAAAGAATGAATGGCCATCCAATAATTATTGAGATTCTTTATGTGTTGTCAATATCAGTTGGCTGCTTTTTTTTTTTTTGTATAGTGATGCTCCCTTATTGAGTAGTAAATGTTCCTGAAATCACAGCAATATAGTAATGAGGTGTGTCCAAAAATGAAGATAAATAAACAAATGATTAAGAGATTAAAAAGTACTTGTAATTCAAGAGTAGAGATAAAGTAATTCTCCAAGCTGGGTATACTGATGGCATGGGATGTCTGAGCATCTGAATCTATGTCAGACGAAGAAACAAAAGGAACGTAAGGAGGTATGTACTTGTCAAGGTCTACATTACTCCAACAAAGGTTATAAAAGTTGAAGCAATGAACGCAAATTCAAACCCAGTGAGTGGCAAGGATTTCAACAGCTTAAATGGATTATCAGAAATTGAAAAGCAGTAAATCCATACGCCTCTGCAAGTTAGGCAGTATCCAAAATCCAGGTAGTCAAGATTTCGCTCAAGAGGATGAAGCATAAAAGTGTCACTGGATGCTAACGTTACATATAAGTGAAAACTGTGGGAGAATAAGGCTGTGAGCTTGGAGACAGTGTCTACAAATTGGCTCTGGTTGCTAATTTTCTTTAATAAAGTTTCTGTCTGTGTAAGAACGTAAGAAATTGAGTTGATCTTAATATAACTGTCTTCCCTCCCTCATGCAGTTTTCCTCTAGAGATTAAGGTTTGTCTTACGCTTCCCAAATTTGGGACAAACCCACTTTTATGAGAGTGCCAAGGGGGAATTAATCATCTGAATTCCATGATCTTCAACAAGACAGCCACTATCGAAGATCTTTTACGATAACCAGTTAACAAAACATTTTCCTTTAAATAAAAATTTTAATAGTGCTTGGCTATGGTCTGTGACGTTTCAATAGTCCAGCCAAGCTATCTCATGTATATACAATTATGGTGCTAAAGAAAACCAGATGATAGAAAATATAGCTCTTCCTTGATTTAAAAAAAGTATCTTTTATGTAAAAACATAAATTTATGAAATGATTCAAAAGAGAGTCAAAAAATCTCCTGCTTTACAAAAAGGCATTTTTTTGCCATTACATTTTTTTTAAAAAAAATTTTAAATGTGGCTTCATGGAAAGCCACATTTAAAATGTGATTTCATTAATTTTAAATCAGTGGATACTCTTCAGACTACTTCTACTTCGTTTATCCAAATACTGCCATAGATCACTGTGCAGTCATCATTATTTTCACTCTTACGTCTGTAAATAAACGACTGTCATTCTGTGTGGGATGGAGGATGGGTATGTGGATGCTGAACAAGGGTTTATGGGCTGATTTAAATTAACTGTGGACAGACAGGTTTATTTTTAAAATGTTTTCAAGGTGGCCCTAAGCAATATATCTATTAATTTACATTCTACAGAGTCAAGATCATTATCTGAATATGTGATAGTATTTTTTTTCCAGCAGACATTTCCAAGCTAAAGATGTGAACCGGGGGAAAAAGTGAATCGGCATAATTCAAATGCAACATGCTCTGGAATACACTGATGTGCTCAAATAGAAACGAACATCCCCGATAGCAAACAAGCCAGAATACGTATAATTCCCTGTGGGAAAGCAATGGTCGCTATGAGGTTCACACACCTAGAAAAGCAGAAGGCGAGACGGTGCCATTGCTTCTCGAAACCATGACGCTGATCCCCGTCTCCACGAAGGGCACCGAGAAGTCCACCACTTCAGAGCGCTCCTCGTTGATGGTGAGCGAGCCCACTGCCATGACCGCTCGTTGATAGACCACCTGGATGCAAGGCAAAAGGAAAAAAAACCCACAACAATGCTTTTACGTTTCCTCCTTACATCCCTAAGGATCTTAAGCCCTACGTCTGAATGCGTGCTGGAGGCGGGGGTGAAAAGGTAACTTACTTCTCCAATCATTCCATTCCACACATTGTTAACTTTTTTGCCATGCTTCCCGTTAGTCACCAAGTACAGGTCGTAAGTAAACTTCACAGTCCTGGAGAGCTTCTTCAGAATATCAATGCAGAACCCTTTGCAGCATTTTTTAACATTCATCCCCTCATTGGTTGAATTGCTGTAAGGAAAATCCCAAGACCACAGAATGTTAGTACTGGAAGGTTTGCTCACAATCCTTAAGCTACACCCTTCTCGTGTTTTCCAGATGGGAAATTGAAGCTCCGAAAGGGGAAGTGGCTTTTCCAAGGACATGCAGTGAGTGTATGGCGGCAAAAGCAGAAAGTGTTCTTAATCACGGCAGTTATCGTGACAACAGCTAACATTTATTGAGTAATTACTATTTGCAAGGCACTATCCTAAGTGCTTTATATTAATTTTTGAATTAATCTCCATGACATTTCTCTAAATTGGGTGGTATTTTTTACTCCCATTAAACAGGTAAGAGTTACCAACCCATTTTTTTTATGAGTTTATAGCACATACAACCTGTTTAGACCAGAGTTTAGTCATCTGACCTTAACCAAATCATAGAAAGGTATTGGGAAATGGAAGAGAGAAGGATGTGGAATTCTCAGGTGGAGTCAGGTTCTACTTCATCCCATCATTACAGAGGCTTGAAACCAAAGGGAAGAAGTGAGGGTACCTAGAAAATTCCTCAGCTGACAGTCAGGAGACCTGAGTCCGACCTCAGGCCTGAGTTCATGGACTTAACTTCTCTTGATAGGGCTGAATGTTACATGAGGGCTCATTCATAACGTCTGCACTACCTGCTTACATGTTCTGAAGTATAAACGGTGACATTTTTTAAAAATCGATATCCTTGATGAGCAAAGAGCCCTACTAGCATGTAGAGAGCATTGCTATTGCAGATGCTATCGTGTAATTCACCAAGGCTATGCTCACTGCTTTGTATGAGGCACCCTGCTTTATTCACCTGACCCAATCATACTCAAAGGACACCCACACGAACCATAAACACCTTTCAGATGGTAGGAAACACTGGTCTACCCAACTGACAGCAAAAAGCACTCAGACAACTCACGTAGGGAGACCGAGGCCTGTTTGGGCAGTACACTTGATTCCATGCCACTGTGCGCTGGGACATCTGTTAGCTCAACTCTATATTTGAGTCACGCCTGTCATGAAACATGTGCTCTGTTTGCATATTCCATTTTTGGTACATCGACACATTGGAGTGTTACCTAAGCACTCAAATGATGTTTATGGAAACCCAACATCATAATAAGAATATACTTACGTTTCCACATCATATGAAAAAAAGTAGGTTACACAGTGGCACAAACAGAATAACCACAGCTATGTGAAAACAGATGAGCTATGGGAAAACAATGAAACATGAAGCATAAGCTACTTTGAATGGTGGGAAACAGTTTTTCCCTCTTTTTCATGTTTTTAGGGTTTTTCACCCCAAATTGTCTAGTGAGTATGTACTACCCAATTAATTGGAGATACACGCACATCAAGAACCATTGATGTATATCAATATGTGTATCTATGAACGTGGACAGACTTTACAATGTAATTTTGAGTAATGGAAGCGGGTTGCAAATGACACCCTTTTTCCAATGCATCCCTTTATCTCAGGGTCACAGATCACCTCTCCTGAATTGCTGTCTTCACCATCACACCCTTCCCATCCCGTCCTGGCTACTGCCGCTCAACCATCCTGCCTCTGTCAGCCCAGACCACCATGGAGACTTTGCTCTCTTGCCCAGAGGCTGAATGACCCCTCAGCCTGGGTAGGGGGTGGCCACATCTGCATATATTTGCATGTGATGACTGGTGACCTCAATGCTGTGGCGTCACAGGAGGCAGGTGCCTCCCCCAGCCCCACCAATTACCCAGAGCGGAGGGGGTCATGCTGGAATTAAAATGGCCATAAATATGATAGAAATGTGTGCTAAGTGTATTAAATTAATGAGATGTCCAGAAACCATTTCCTACTTGCTATATATGGCCCTGAAAAATGTATCAAAATCAAAATCTCTCTTTTTCTTCCCGGCTACTGTATGCCATCGCCTCCTCCCTACCTCTGCTCATTTGTAACTCCTTCACTCTCTGCTCCTTCCCTGCTCCTCCTGTCACAGCCTCTTCCTCCACCTGGTCAAGATTCCTGAGTTTAGACGGAACTTATGAATGTCTGAGGTTTAAGATTCGGGCCACAGGCACAGAGTGGCTTTCTTTGATCTGACTGGAAACCTCAGGCAGTTTGTGAGATAAATATCCCCCTACAACCCCGAATACGAGGTGCATTTCCAGATACAGATGGTCACTGATGCATTTTCACCCAACAGGCACCCACTAAGTGCCTACTGTGTGCAAAACATGAAACTGGGTCCCTGGGGACACAGGATGAAAAAGACACATAGCAACTGCAATAGTTGAATTTATCCTGGTGATTATGGAATCACAGACCAGCTTGTAATTGGAAACTTCTGCTGGTTCCTGCTACAGCCCCTGCGTGGGTGTGGAGGGGGTGTGACTTAACTGCACAGACATCCGAGAAATGGTCCCCGTGCCATCTCTCTCAGCGCTCTAACACCACCCAAAAGACAAAAATGACTCATAAAAATAAACATGGGGAAAGGGATCCAACCAATGGTCCAGTTTACTGGCTCTCCCATGTCCCGGTGCAGCCGGTGGTTAAGAGCAGAGTCTGGCAATTCTGACGGAGCTGTGGTCAGTTCCTGGGTTGGCTCCTCTCAACCCTGGAAACTCAAGCAAGTCTCACCCCACGCAAAGCCTCAGTCTGCTCATTCGTAAATTGAGAAATGAGATACTTACTTTGCAGGAGGGTGGGGAAGATTAAATAAAGTCTCTAAAACACTTCTCCCGTAAGCACTTAAAAATAAAGGTCCTCTCTTCCTGCCAATGATTTGACAGTTTGGGGGTTTGATTGACAGTATGACCATTTCTTCTTGCATACCAGGCCAAATAACTTCTCCAGTGTTTTCTCCACGTCTTTACCAGCCCACTAACAGACTAGAAGGAAAGCCTGATTTCTCAGCTCATTTCTTATTACCTCGGTTTTTAGAAGATTGATGTGTGCCTTCGGGGCCCCACCGTTTACCAGAAGTGAGAAACAAAGGGTTTTCCCTGGAAGACTATTACCGAGAAAACAAATACAATCATGTTGTCTAACAGGAATACTTTTTGCCTGCCTCAAAAATGTTACCTTTAAGAAATGCAATTGATCTAATCTGGGTTAACGTCGGGATTCGCGGATCCTGGTAATTTTCTACTGCTGCCAGGTAAGTCAAAGACTTTAATAATTTTACCTAGACGCACAGTAAACTTCTCATTTCCCCAAGTGGAAAAAGGAAAGCTTCAAGCCACTACCTCCCCGCAGAAACCAAGAACGTGTATTTGAACCTGTTAAGCTGTTTACAGTCTTCGGTGGAAAAGTCAATTCTTTTAAAGAGAGTGATTTATTTTGGTTCCTTTCTTTCATACAGATGTGACTCGGGACTTGGGGATCTACTTGTTTCCAGCTCCAGGGGTTTTGATTTTAAAGATTCTAAACTCCTATTATTGATGGTGAAGCACAGGAGGCCTCCGTGATCGGCCCCTGTTGAAACACAGAAGGCCTCGTTACTGTGACGGAGGTGTCCTGCCACGGGTACAAGCTTGGCTTTCTGCGAGCCACTCTGCTTTCTTCATCTGCCCAAGTTCTGCTCACAGAACATCCACCCAAGTCAGATGCTCGTGTGACAACTTCCTCACTTTATCCTCTCTCCATCCTTCTTGCAGCTCATCACTCTCCTGCACTGCACTGGGTCTCCTTCTGTTTCCCAAACTTCCAAGCTCCTTCCCTCCTCCGGGCCTCTGCACCTGCTGTGCCCTCTACCTGGAAGGCTCTTTCCCCCAGAGCTTTGCATGTCTGGCCTCGTCTCACCCTTCATATGTCACCTGAAACCTTACCTGTGTGAGCTAAAGCGCCCCGCACACCCAACTGACTCTCCTCTCACACCTCCTTCTTTATAACCTGCACAGGGCTGATCACAGCACGGAGTTGCCCTGTTCCCTCACTGGTCCAGCTGTTTCCTGACAGCGTATGATCCACAGCTGCAAGGTCCTTGTCTTTTGTCTTCTCCGTTCGTCGATATATCTATCGCCTGTGCCCGGGACTGTGCCTAACACATGAACTGTGCTTCATGCATACTTACTTATTTATTCTGCTTTTATAACTTCATTTATAACAATATCTGTGCCATTTAGTTGTAAAGGAATCCAGCAAAAATTATTAAAACACTCATGCCCCCAAACAGGGCTACCTCCTTGCCTTTCCTGGGTGTGCCTCACCTCCTCCTCGACCTCGAGGCAGGGGGACTGTTTACCAAAGGAAAAGTCCAGCCCTGAGAGCCAAGTGGGGACACTGGAGAGGGGGAGGGTCTATGTAGAAGGAATATATTTACTTATCACATAATCTATTCCAAATTCCAATTCCAAAGAGGCTAACTTTAATGACCTCATTGATAAAATGTTCTCCTAACCAAAATAGTAATCTTCACAATACATTTATTAATTGTATATATTTTTAAAAGTATAGCCTGATCCCAAGCACTGAGATCTGGGTACTTGTATCTAGTTTAATAACGATTGAGGTTGGAGTCTGGAACGTGGGAGTAAAAGTACCTGTTCATCGTCTAATCAGGAAACAAACATCAGTGTATCACGCTTTGTCCTTGTAACTGAGCGTACAAAGATTAATAAGTCTCATTCCTTATATGTAGGCAACTCATGAGCCAGGGAAAGAGACAGGCAAACTAGAAACTAAAGAAACAGGTGATACAGGTAGGGATGGGGATATGCCCAGGGTACCATGGAGGTAGCTAAGCATCTTGGGGAGGCAGTGGCCAAACTGAAGGGACACGTAAGAATTGTCCAGGTGAAAGGAGGCCATGAGAAAATACTCAGAAGGAAAGATTTACATCCAATAGTGGGCCTTTTCCTTTGGCGAGTCCTCCACAATGGCGACTCATGTTTACATCAGGAAAGACCACGATCGGGGCCTTGGACTTGGCCGTGGAGCTTTCTGTGCCCTTTTTCAGTCATAACAAAAGGGGAAGCGACACAGAGGCAATGTGCTTGCTACTGGTGAGCTGGGAAACTGCTAGAAGCTCAGTTTCCACCAGAATCTCATCACAGGGTCTCATGCAAGGGGTGGGTTTAACCCCACTTGGAGAGAAGTTCTTAAAATCTTTGAAAAGTGTGGATCTGGGAAATAGAAAAGAGATGGAAGGAAGAGGAATGCGCTGGAAAGGGAGTAGTGGGAGGGGCAGCCAGAAAAGTACAAAAGAAATAATTATTTTTAAAAAGACTGAAAGGGAGGGTTGATTCAACACAAGGGTTAAAAACACAACTGTAGCATCCGCCGGACCAGTGTTTGCGGCCTACCTCTTCCATTTCCTAGCTGGGTGGCTTTCAACGTGTTTCTTAATCTCCCTACAAGCCAGTTTTATCCCCTTATTTGCAAAAGGCAAAACTAAGCACCTCATATTGCTGTTGGAATTAAACGAATGCAAGCTTGGTGCATCTCCAGGCACTTATTTAAGTCTTTTTAAAATCCATTATTATGTTATAGCTATTATAGTAGAGTATATTTTATATCACATGTTATTATTAAATTATGGGCCTTGTTATTATCAACGATACAGGCTATTTTAAAGGACTGGGCACAGTCAGCCTGCAGCATCCCTGGCACTCACTTGATTTTGACGAACTTCCGACACGGCACTGTGTTCCGCACACATGTCTCGGTCAGCGGGTCTATGTCTTCCACGATGACAAACGGGGCCTCCTCCAGGGTGACGATGCTGAGATGGTTGTCGTCCGGCTCACAGTCAGAGAAGGACTTGTACCTCGGCCACACGGCGTGCCTCAGGCTCAGGGTCTGGTTCTCCCACTTGCCCACCTGCATCACAAGCACAAAGACACATCTGTGCTTCCTGGCACCACGGACTTTTCCAAAGGCAGGTCCTTCCCCGCAGCAGGTGCAGGAGAAGGAATCTTTCAGTCTTAAGGGCCTTTCTGCTGCATACCTGAACATATGCATCTGCTTATGGGCTGAGAGAAATGGGCATAAAGAGAGAAAAGAATGTTGGAGGGCAGCTCCCCATCCCAGCCTCCCCACACACAGAGAGATTAAATATGCATGTCTAGGAGTGGTGCCCAAGCTCTGACACTTTTAGAGCTCCCTAGGTAGTGCTAATGTTCTTCCAGAGTTCAGGACCACCGATGTCATGGAAAGAGCACAGACTTTCAGAATCAGAGAGGTCTGGGTCTGATTCTCCAACTCTGCCACCTGCTAGCTGTACAATTTAGGCAAGCTCTAAAGCACTAAGAACTTCTGTTTTCTCATCTGTAAAACAGGCACATTTCCTCCCACTTCATAAGGATGTCCTGGAATTTAAATAAGGCAATGCATGAAAAGCAAAAGCACTGTGCCTGGCACATGGGAGGGATCCTATATATACATATACATATTTAAGTATAGGGGAGAGAAGATGAAAAGGAGAAACATTTAAAAAGGTGCTAAGAATAAAATAGAGGAAAGGGGAGAGGAAGATGAAGTTGAAGAGTAAGAAGTAGAAGAGGATTGGGGATGAGGCAACACAGCGTGGGCAGAGCAGGTGAGGACATGAGAAGCATCATTTCAACCCCAGAGATGATTCTATTTAAGTTGCAAATTAAGGTGAACTTTTATTAATCTGGCACAGAGCGGAGACTGTGCCTGCTTAGTGCACATCAAGACCTGTCAAAACAGAATCGATCGTATTCCCTCTGAGCAGCGGTCGGCATCTGAGTGAAATCAAATTGAAGGCTGTATGTTTTGAACTTTAATTTGATTTGACAGCTTATTGGCACTATTCACATACATGCCGGGAGAAAGCTGCCCCCGCATCCCTCTCTTCTCCTTTCTCCTCCTGCTCCTATGCATGATTGCTTGACACCACGGGTCAGCGCTTTATTTGTAACAGCAACCTCAAGGAAAACACCTCGTCGGAAAAGCTAAGTGCCAAGTCCAGGCTTGTTTGTGTTGACATGACCCGCTCACCTCTCTTCCTGTAATGTAAGTGTCACCAGAAATGAATCTCAGGCACTTAAGTAGAATTCAGACACGCCAGACACCAGGGGAGAAGAGGATCAGTGCTCTCTGAGACTACCTCATCGTTTGGGCTGGAAAATTTTCACTGGCTGTAAAGAAGCACCTGTGTGGCTAATGACAAAATTGTCCAGCTTCATTGATATCATCTTCTGTAAGACAGGAAGGTCAGTAGTATAATTTGGTCAAACACACAGGTTCATCTACCCATGCTATGATGGGCTGGGGAGAAAATTGAGCTCATTTAATTCTTCATTCATTCAACATAGATTTATTTTTGAGGACCTACTATGTGCCAGCACGGGCCTGGGAAAACAGTTGTGAATAAAATAGAATGCCTCCTGTCTTCTTGGAACTATCAGTCTGTTGTGGGACAAGGATCACACCAACAGCCCTAAATATGCAAATAGATAAAGAGATACACAAGTTTTTCCTTTTGGAACATGTTGTACCAATTCCTTTTCTTTCCATTTGTCTTAGAAAACTCAAATACAACCTTCAAAAGAGGCTGGGTAGTTCAGTGGGTAAGAGAATGGCTTTTGAAGTCAAATAGAATTGAGTGTTAATCCTGGCTTCACACATTAGCTCAGTAGCCATGGGAAAGTCATTTAACCACTCTGAGCTTCATTTTCTCCATTTTTAAAATGCAGAGAGCAACAGGGTATGCCTTTGAGGACTGTAGTGAGGTCTGAATGAGTGAAAAATGTACCTAAAACATGGTGCACAGAACCTAGCATGACATGTAATATACGTGGCAGCTGCCATTATTTTATTACTGTTGTTGCTAGCATTAAAGATGCCCTTCAGCTCATGAGTGGATAAAGAAAATGTAGTATTTATAAACCATGGAGTACTACTCAGCCATAAAAAGGAATGAAATAATGTCATGTGCAGCAATGTGGAGGGAACCAGAGACCATTATCCTCAGGGAAGTATCTCAGGAATGGAAAACCAAACACCGTAAGTCCTCACTAATAAGTAAGAGCTAATAGATGGGTACACAGGGGCACAAGTGACATAAAGGACATGAGAAACTAAGGGGGCGGGAGTATGGGATCAAAACTTGCCTACTGGGCACAATGAACACTATTCTGATGATGGGCACACCAAAAGCCCTGACTTAAGCATTATACAAGACATCCATGTAATAAAAACATTTTCACCAAATTAATTAATATTTTAAAACAGAAAAAGAAGGAAATTTAAAAAAGAACAAATATACTCTCAGGGAAACAGAGTAGCAGAGTGTGAACTCTGTCAAGAGTGTGAACTTGGGGACAGCCACCCTGGCTTAAAATCCAGCCATGCCATGTGGGTAAATTGCTTCATGTGTCTCCACCTTTAATTTCATCATCTGGAAACTGGGATGATGCAAATCGTATAACCCACAGGATTGCTGAGAGGACTAAAGTAGTCAATATATGTAAAGGTTACAGAGGAATGCCCAAGACCATGTGCTATGTGTTGCTATTTTGTCATCAATGGGGAAAAAATCCTTTTTAAGGGGGGCTCACATTATCCTATGTTTTAACATCATAAAAGTTTATCTTGATACTAGCTTTGGTCTGATTTGGACACAGTTTTTTTCCACATCAGTGATTGTAGACATAAATCATGCTTTTTTCCATGTTTCCCCAAGGGTTCTAAAATAGCCTTTGCTATTGTAGCTGTCCATCATCCATTTACCAGTGTTTTGGTTATAGCATATTAACTTTTCCCTTGGAGAGATGTCTGCTTCCAATTTCAAGAATAGGTACATGTCCTTTATTTCTCAAATCAGTACGTGTAGTCTGCCTAGCTACAGCAATTGGCTCAGGAACGTGCATGTGACCTAAGCGGAGCCAATGAGAGTTTTCCCTGGGACTTTTGCTGGGTCTAGGGAGATAGGATCATCATGAGAGAATAACATCTCTGAGGATGAGTATTGAACTAAGAAATAGAACGAAGAAAGAAATAAGGTGGTGATGGCTTTTCTCGTGCTCTTGTAACAGTAAAAGTTGATATCCACTGGGCACTTACTATGTATTAGGCATCATTCTGAGCACTATTGTAATTCTAATAAACTCCCTATACACAAGGGAAAGTTATGGACAGACTGTTTCTTATTTCTATCATGATTTTTTTTGTACTTAAAAACAGCACCCAACTCACTCAAATAGGCTGTGTGAGGGAGGAGGAAAAAATCTTTACCTTGAAAACAAACTGAATTTTAGTGCTAAACCTTAGACTATTCAGTATATTTTCAGCAAATATACTGAAGTTGTGGGGACAAAGAAAAATAATTGGCCTCTGATGGAGAAGAGTGATTTTGCTAAAAGAAATACAAAAAGAGGAAATTAACTTTGTAATGATTTTTCCCATCCTTATTAATAAAATTTAAATACAGTGCTTTTAGGAAGCTAATTGCTCTTCAGCTCCTAGAAAGAGTTTAGTGAAAGGGCAGTGATTACTTATCAAAATGTTCAGCCAATATTTTCTCGGAGCAGAGATAATTTCCTCTCCAGAAATTGTATGTCTCAAGTTAATATCCACCCCTCGTGTCTGGATGAATTCAGAGAGATGTCACAGAGGCTGAAAAAGGCTGGAAGAAATCATGTTAATAGATGCACGTATCTCTTCTTTCAAAGGGATGTAAGCGTTTGATCTTATTCGATCTATTTATGAGATGCTTACAAGAGACAATTAACACAACCTCATAACTGGTCTCCCGGTCTCCAAAGCCACCTCCTAAAAACATGTATCTAAACACCAAAATTGTAAATCTACCCCCATTCAAATCCCTCCATGACACACACCACATACAGAACCAAATCCAGACTCCCCTTTACGATAAAGTCCCTCTGCATAACAGAGGTCCAATCAACCTCACTATTCGCTCTGTCTCTGGCTTCTCTTTCTCTCTCTCTCTCTCTCATTCTCTCTGACATACAGCCTATACATGGTCTCACACTAAAACACATACATGTACGCATGCACACACAGACACATCTATACATACTCACAATTAAACATGCACACACCTACACAAGTCTACAAATACCAAATACCTATGCAGCTATACATAACCCTATACATAAGCACACACCTACATGCACGTGCACTCATACCTGCTCAGACTACGTTATACACACATATCCACTCACAGCCATGGCCACCTGCACAACTACACATCCACACATAGCTAACACCAGATACTCACACCTCTTCACACACACCCATGCACATGCGGACACACGCTCCATACTAAGCTACAATGATGCATACACTTTTGACAAAACACACCCTGAACAACACCCACTTCCCTGCCTACATGATTTCTTCTGCTGGGAATACTTCTCCTTAATATCTCCCTCTACTAAAACCCGACCCACTCTTTTCAGGCCTAGCTCAAATGCCAACTCTCCCATGGAGACTAATTCTCCATCTGGAATTCATTTTTGCATTTTCTGTGCCTCTAGAACATTCTCTTCCCCCCCTCACTTATTCATTCATGAAGTCAACACATGTTCAGTGCTTTACTCCGTATCCCGCATTGCAGGAGGCCCTGGGGCTATAGTGGTGAACAGTCCTCAGAGAGGGACTGTTCCTGTCTTCAGGGTTTCCAGTCTGGTTGGAGAGAAGATGTCAATGCTTAACATCAATAAAGTGAGATAAATAATGTGTTGAGGGTAAGCACAGCATGATATTGAAGAAGAGAGCTTCCTACACTCTAAGGGAATCAAAGGATGTAAGTAACTTCCAAACATGAACCAAAAGCCATTCTATAAAAAAGACATCTGCACTTGAATGTTTATAGCAGCACAATTCACAATTGCAAAGATGTGGAAACAACCCAAGTGCCCATCAATCCATGAGTGGATTAATAAAATGTGGTGTATGTATACCACAGAGTTCTGCTCAGCCACAAAAAACAATGGTGATCTAGCACCTCTTGTATTGTCCTGGATGGAGCTGGAGCCCATTCTACTAAGTGAAGTATCACAAGAATGGAAAAACAAGCACCACATGTTCTCACCATCAAATTGGTAGTAATTGATCAACACTTAGGTGCACATACGTAAGTAACATTCATCGGGTGTCGGGCAGATGTGGGGGGAAGTGGGGATGGGTATATTCACACCTAATGGGTGTGGGGTACACTGGGGGATGGACAGGCTTGTAGCTCAGACTCAGGTGGAGTAAAGGCAATATATGTAACCAAAACATTTGTACCCCCGTAATATTCTGAAATTAAAAATAAAAAATATGAACCAAACCAGGACAGTTGGTGTGTGTCTTGTTAAGGGGTTTTACCTTTATCCTACGAACAACTGAAGCGTGAAGACTTTTAATCTTCTCTAATTCAAGTGATGTTATCCCTCCCCTGATTAGGAGGAGTGTATTAGATTCCCAGTGCAGCGCAGTGAAAGGGTCTGTGGCTAAAAGATACTGAAGATGGAGTGATGGACTGGGAGGCAGCTGCATGCCTCCGGATGCCAGAGGGCCACAGTGGTTAAGACTGGAGTGACCTCTCAATCTCAGAGTGTTAGGATCAACAGAACCAAGAGACCGATTGTGTCGTGGTCGGGCTCAGGTTACCCTGAGTTATGGTTCTGTAGAATATCCTGGCTGGCCAGTCTTCCCCAATCAGGTGACCCACGTGTTCACCCACAACCCAGTTTGGTAAATATTTGTGGAACTGAACTCAATTCTGACTGCAGCATACCGGCAATTTTTACTTACAATTCCAAGTTAAAAGAGGAAAGTTGCCTGTTTGCTCAGCTCCTTCCTTGGAGACAAGACAACAGGAATTGCAAAATTAAAAATCAGAGAGGAAATTTATTAAAACCGACAGTGGAAGCGGAGTTCAGGCTGCCTGTGCTGCAGCTCGACCCGGCCTGGTTAGCTCATTGGGTGATTTCATAACCACGGGGAAAACAGGCTTTAAAACAAACACTTCACCAGTGCAAACCATCAGAGAACATTTCACTCCAGATAATAAGCAGTGATTTACTCCCAAGCTGGAGAAAATATGAGTAATTAACTCTTCGGGAAGATGAAGAGAAGGAGGAAAAACAAAGCAGACGGGAGGCCGATTTCTCTCCACCTGAAGGGAAGTCTTCCAAAGGACATGAGGCGAATGACCATGAAGGAAATTCAAAATGATTCAGCGTCCATGTTTTGCATTAAGTAGCAACCTCGATTAGCACGACTTCCATCCTTCTGTATGCACATCTGACACACAAGCAAGCTGACTGCAGGTTTACTCATAAGTACTTTTGTGTCTCGGATTGCTGCTTCAAACCAAAAGCAGATCTGAAACTACAGCAAAGATATCTGAGCCACTGCTATGGCTTGATATTAAGTTGAAATAGGCTCTATCTGGAGTACTTTGCAATTGAGTTCGGTGATTTTTTTTTTTTAACCAACAGCTGATCTAAAGTTTGTCTGAGACAGCTAGTCTGATGAAACCAAACGCCACTTTGGAACTCGGTTTTCGCCTGCATGGTCTATACACAAGAAGCTTCCAAGAAAAAATTGCTGAAAAGCAGGTGTGGGTCAAATCTACTCTGTCTTCTGTGCAATAGCCATTGGCAGAGGGAAACTACGAATTGCTTTTTAAATACGGAGGTAAAATGCCTGCTTCCTTTGAATGTGCTGTTTTAAATGCAATGCTCGAAGGTAGTGGGATTAAGGAACTTTAGCATGAGTAGGAACCTTTTCTTGAAAGCTGATTAAGAATGCAGACTCCTGGATCTCTGGAGTGTCAGTATCAGTAGACTTGGGATGGGGTCTAGGAACCTGACTTTTCAAGTAGCATCCCAGGTCATTCTGTTCTGGGTGGTCTGAAGACCCCGTTTAGGGAAGCACCAGGAGAATCATACGTATGGCTACAGGCAGGATGAAATACAGCAAAAGAAAAGGATGGAAATCTTTCTTCTTAGGTTACTTATGTAACCAGTGGCAATTGCCAGCAGATCTAAATGAGTTTAATCAGCTATTAAAGCCTTAATTAAATTCCTCTCAGTTGAAATTTCAGAATTGCCTAATTGTTACACAGCTCACACTGGAGCAGGTTTTTCTCCCATAATAACTGCTCTCAGGGTAATCTAATATCTTTACAGATAACAGCATCAAGCGTCTTAGAACCCAGGACTGATCTGGTAATTCATGAAGACGTGTTTTGATCTTTGTTATTTCCGTGAATTACCCGCCTATCTGCTTCCATTCTCCTCTTGACGCTCAGCCAACAGGGGAAGAGCTCGATGCTTGTTCAACCTCACATTTAAAAGTGAAAAATCTTTGGAACAAGGAGCTGTCATTTTGTTCAGGAGTTCGTTTATAATCTTCAGTCCCCCCAGAGCTTCTCTGTTCCCAGGTCCCTGGAGAGGGATAAAAGTCCTATTTCTTTGGTTTTCTTTTAATTCTTTGTGTGCTCTTAAAAGTGATGAGTTCTGGCAATTAGCTAACCAGTTAATAGTGTTTTCTCTCTCTTCTTTGGTTCCACGTTGGAAAGATGTAACATCAGAGGCCTGAAAAATCAGCAAAAATAAGAAGGAGCTCTTTCATAATCACTAATTAATTTTTTGAATGTGCTTCTGGGAGTCTTTCACTGTGCAACTTCTCTATCATCCGGTCCTCCATGGGCTGTGCTAATAATTATTAAATAATTCACACACATAACCACTGGCATTTATTGAGGTACTGTGATCACCCCAACAGGCATTTTTTCATTTCACCCTCACAATCCTATAAGAAAAAGGCCATTATTATCCTCATTTTACAGACTGGGAAACTGGGAACTTAAGTGACTTGCCAACAAAGACCAAACAGCAAGTAAGAGGACCTGGAATCTGAGCTCTACCTGCCTTGGACTCCAGGGCCCGGGGCCATTACCACTGCCCGATAGTCCCAAAGTTGGCCTCATTTTGCTTGGAGAAATACTAATGCAAACGTGAGCCATTTACTTTGTTAAGAGTCTATACCACGGATCGGTTGGGAAGAGAGTAATTAGCACGCTGCCGCTCACTACACAATGTCCTGGGAGTTGGACCACCTGGGTTCTGGCTCCCAATTGCAATAAGAGCCTTTCCCTTCCAGAAGGACGAAGTTTCCTTCCCCCGTGAAGTACAGGAAGTAGGAGGCAAGCAGCCAGAGGTGGTCTTGTAGTTTGCTGTTATGCATGACAGTTTTATTTCCCCAGTTCGCCTATGAATTGATTTTTCTAAGGACCTTGAATTCAAGCATGGAAAATGCCTCTCACGGCAGAACCTTTGCAGGCTGGAGGTTGAATGCCACTGCTATTAACACGGACATCCAAAAGGCGATTAGAATAATAGATGGGGCTGGGGGGAATCAACTGTTCAAATGTGAACCATGTGACAATTAGATAATTTGGGGATTTCAACCAAGAGGAATGTAATTAAGTCTCTAACAGCTGATTAGACTTCTTCTTTGCCTCTGTGGTAATCTCCATCCATTACATAAGGGGCCTTAGAAGGGAGAATTGCATCTTCCTTTGGTTTGGTGTGTTGGAGATACCCTCCGCAAAGACGACACAATTCTGTTTACATTGTTGCATCTGTTATTATTGAAACCCAAACATAAACTCCGCTGAACTCCTTAAGGAGCTGCTGCCTTGAAGAAGAAAACCAGAACGCACACAGGTCTGCAAGAACAGTTCTGGAGGAGACGTGAAGGCAATTAAAACAATCACAGAAACTGGAATTGGGGTGTTGGGGGGCAGGGAAGGTTTAGCACATAGTATTGGATGAGAACTTGACCTAAGGTCAGTCTTCTATTGCAATATCAGTGCTATTATTATTTTTAACACCTTCACAGTGACAATTTAGAAATATGCTAAAGGTTTTCTTTTGACCTTCTAATGTACTTTTTCTGGGTAAATTTCAAAGACCAGCCTAGCTCCCAATTGTAAGATAAATGAAATGCCATTTGCAATTTGGCAGAGTAAATAGCTCTTGTTGGGGGAGTATTTACCTGAACGACATTTAGCAGTTCTTGTTCCCTGGGCAGAGCTGCCTGTCAGAGTTAGAAAATGGTCAAGAGAGGTACCCTCTGATCCGGGGCTGAGCGAGGAGAGGGCCTTTCACTTGCTGGATGATCGATTCATTCTTTCCAGCCTGAAAACTATAAGGCCGAACATGCACAGAAAACTGACTCCTCCTCTTACTCTATGGTAACTTTATTTTAAAAAATGAAAACCTTATAAAGTGGCAACATTTGAGGCTGAGTGTGTAACAGTTTATAAAAGGAGATAAGTTCCAGCTAATTAAATGGCAGGCTCAGGAGGCAGGAGGCTTCAATGCATCAAACCTGACTTACGGGATATAACAGGCCAAACGCTGATGGATTTCCTCGCTCAGCATTATGTAAAAGAAGCCAATTCCATTTGGATCTCAGCCCTGAACATTCAAAGTTAACCTCATTGACAGTGTCTGCAGAGTTTTACAATAAGGTTAGAGGACCTGGGAGTATCGATCAGTTGAAAAGCATTTCATCCCCTCGCCTGGAAGAAGTTATTGGGTTGTGAGAGTTGGTGGCAGGTCTCTGATGGGCATTTGTTCTTCTTCTAGGGCAAAATAATAAATTTAAATCTTTGAGATGGACGTTTTCCTCCTTCTGAATGAAAGGGCCAGCCAGGGGTGGATGCCTGGGGCCCTGCTAGTTATTACGAGGATGCTAACCAAAGCCCTTGTGCATGGGTGAAATTCATTGCTATGATGAAATGCACACAGATCAGAATTTCAATTTTCTTTAAATAAGATGGTATTTTGACAATCATTTTTCTTTGCTCAGCTCTGGCCCCAAACTACTTTGCTCCAGGCTTGTCTGAGCCCTAAAGTATTCTAACAAGAGGATCCTTTGAAATACTAAAGCCAACAGAAGGTGTGATGGTGAGGAACAGTAATAAGCTTAAAGACAGCTTTGCCCACTGTTAAAAACGTGATTATTAGAAGGCAGTGGGGGAGAGGAGGCTTCCCTTGGGATGGGCCAGATAAGACTCGTTATTTCAGAAAACTGAGCCTAAGTAACCTAGGACTCTCAATCCAATTTTGCTCGAACCAATTATCCTCATCTCAGACATTAATCAACAATTCCAGAGCCCTATGGAGCTACTGGGAGAAAATGAGAAAGGCAGTAACCAATCAGGCAGCTATTCACCACTGCCTTTCCTGCGGGATTATATTAGCAACCTCAGCAATTCAAAAGAACCCTATACTTATTTGGAGTCAGAAGACCGAAGTTCAAGTTCAACTATGATGCTTACTAGCTGTGTCACCTTAGTTAAGTGAAAACCTTTGAGACTCATGTAAATTGCAGCCAAAGGCAGATCCCAACATTCCTGATTATTCTGAGTGTTAAAATCAATAAGCAAAGCGATTTTCTAGGCTCTCAGTTACTTAAGGTCAGATTATATTGATTTCATTGGTTCATTCATTCAACGTGTATTCATGAAGCGCCTACTATGTGCCACAAACTGTTCTAACACTGGTAACACGGCAGGGGTCAGCAAATTACAGCCCAAGGGCAAACTGTTTTTGTACAGCCCATGAGCTAAGAACGGGTTTTCCATTTTTAAATGGTTGAAAAAAATTGAAAGAGTAATATTTTGTGACGCAATTATAAAATTACATAAGATGCGAATTTGAGTGCCCATAAATAAAGTTTGATTGGAGCACAGCCATACTTGTTTCCTTACATATCCTCTGTGCTTGCTTTCGCACTAAAACAGCAGAGTTGGGTACTTGCCATAGAGACAGGATGGCCCATAAAGCCTAAAATATTTACTAGCTAGACCTTTACATAAAGAGTTTGCTGGCCAGGCACAATGGCTCACTCCTGTAATCCCAGCACTCTGGGAGGCCAAGGCAGGATGATCACTTGAGACCAGGAGTTCAAGACCAGCCTGGACAACACAGTGAGCCTTTATCTCTGCAAAAAATTTAAAAATTAAAAAAAAATAGCTGGGGGTAGTGGTGCACACCTGTAGTCCCAGCTACTTGGAAGGCTGAGGCAGGAGGATCACTTAAGCCCAGGAATTTGAGGCTACTGTGAGCTATGATTATACTACTGCACTCCAGCCTGGGTGACAGAGCAAGACCCTGTCTGCAAAGAAAAAGTTTGCCAACCTCTGCCCTAAGTCCCTGTCTGTGAAGGACTCAGTTGCCAGTAAGGAAGATAAAGTACAATGTCCTCAGAATTAGTTAAACAATAAAATAGAAAATGACAATTGCCAAAGGGTCAAAGGTCAAATAAATGCAGAGGACATCAGATGCAAGAGAGCAGATCTGATGACAGTAGGATGAAATTGTGCAAGGTGTGCTGATCTAGGGAAGCTGGGGGGTCTGCAAAGGAGACTAGAGGGAACATTCTGGAAAATAAGAATGGAGAGAAGTGGCTTGTAGGCTGAGAGAATCGTGTGGACACTTAGAAGCTGAGCTTAAAGGACATGTTGATGCTCTAGGAAGTTGTCTAAACAACCACACAGTATCCAAGGGGAAGGGACAGAAAGAGGAATAAAGGGATATGTTGGGACGGGGCTGCAGAGGCCTCGAATGTTGGGCTAAGGTCCTCATGCACATTGGAATTTGGTTGCATTTGAATTCAAAGTGACAATTGGCCTTGGGATCCCTTAATGACTGACTCCACCCTGGGGATGTCATCTGCGCATGGCTGATATTCTAGAATTGTCCCATTTGCAAAGAATTGATGTCATTTCCCTCATAAATACACTCATACTTGTCAGAGTATTTGGATAAAACTAGAGGTTAGTTTTTTGACTTTCTGTCCATCGGCCACCTGCTCGCATGGGGAAATTCACTTAGAACCACTTGATTTGCATGATTCTAAATTCAGACCATCTGCAGCTCTCACTGGGCTACTCTCATGTCTCTTCTCAACATCATTTCGGCCCCAGTCTGCTCCCCTCTGCCGCCACCTCTTCCCCGTTCCAACCTAGACCTCTTCCTCCAGCACATCAACAGATTTCTTGCCAGACCCACAATTTTCCTGCCCCCACTCTGTCTTCCTGTCACACCCACCTGGCACCACCACCCCCAACTCTGAGTCAACCCAACCACTTCCTCACCTGTACACGGAGTACAGGTGGAGAACATCGCATAACCACACAGATGAATGTCACTTCAAATTTAAGGACTCCCTCTCTGGCTAAAAAATCTTTCTCTCTTTTCTTAATTGCATCTCTTCCATTCCCTGGAAACTATTTCAAACCTTCACACCTGCCCACCAGACTGCGAGGCTGCCAGCTCCATCCTCACTCCCAGTTGATGAATCTGTGTCTTATTTCAGATTCTGTGGACAGCCCACATCACCCACGAGCTTACCTGCCTCTGCACACATGTCTTCCTTCCCCCCTCTTCTTTCAATAATGAAGGAGGCCTCTCTCCTCTAGCCCAATGCTAATCCTATTCTTTGAGCTCTGGGCACATCCTCTTCTGCACTCACCTGTCCTCTAAAGCTGGCCTTACTAAGATCTCCTGGGCTCGCACCAAATCCAACAGGTGCATTGCACAAAGTCCCCCACTGCATGTGACACTGGGAGCCACTCCCATCTTCCTTGAGTCTTCCTGCCCTAGACTGTCACTATCCCACCCTTACTCACTGTGTCCCACCTCTTTGGTTGATCCAGCTCTGCCAAAATACAAGCTTCTCTTTCTCTGAGCATGTCTTGTACGTCTTTCACCTCCTTCCTGCCCCCAGACGTCCATGCTCAGGCCTCTTCTGCTACATGGTCTCCAGTTACCGTCTCTATGTTGACAGCCCCCTATCTGCTGTCTTTTACCTGCTCCTCCCTACTGCCTCCGACAAGCCTCAAACTCAGTAGGCTTAGAGTAGAACTCATCTTCTTACCTTCAATCATAAAAAGATACAGTTTCCCTCCTATCTGCCAAATATGAGTTGTTGAAATCCCAATCCTGAAAATATTCGTCTCTCTCCCACCGCCCCCATATCTATTAAATCAATCACCAAGCCTTGATAGCTCTAATCTCTATTGAGTGTTTTGCGTGTCTTTCCTGACTCACAGCCCCCTCCTTAGTCTGGGCCTGCACCTTTCACTGGTTTATGCAACCACTGGTCTCCGCCGGTCTCCCTGCCCGGGATAGGTTTTCGCTCCAGACCATCCTCCCTCCGGGCAGCAGCCCGAGCCATCGCTCTAAATATCTCTGTGCACCTGATCGTTCCACGCACGTGCGCAAAGCCTTCTGATGGTTTCTCAGGACAGGTGGGATAAAGTACAAATGCCTGGACCATGGTCTAAGCGACCCAGCCCCTCCCGGGCCTTTCCATCTCTCTGCATTCGCGACAGCCTCATTTCTGACAACTAACTCCCAGTCCCAGCCCTGCCCCACATCGCCTCGTGAATCACATAGAGCTAATCACAGGCTTCTGGGTACACTGAGTTCCTCTCTCAGTGCCAGGTTTCAACACACGCCACTCACCCCTTCCCACTCTCTGCCTGGCACCCTCCCATTTGTCCCTCACAACTCAACCTAGAGGGCAGCTCTTCTGGGAGGCAGCCTCTGACCCCAGAAAATTGGGTAGGTGTCCTCTCTTTGCTCACCTCCTCAAGCATTGCAAGTACCCACATACTCATCTGTCGGCTCTAGCAGGCTCCCCGAGGGCGGGGCTGTGTTCTGTTTGCCTTTGCAGAGCCCAGGGCTGCTCACCTAATAGACGCATGAAAAATGCTCATAGTAAAAGGGACAAGCTAATAAGTGAATGTACCCATATGACCACCACAAGTATGATCTTCCTGCAGTCAGTTACCAACTTTAATTGTTCCCTTCTGGTAATAAGGACTGAAAATCATGCGGATGTTCGCTTTGGCTGAACCTGAGCCTGAATACCCAGCTCTTGTGCCTGCCAGCTGTTTGCCCTTGGCTACCTTTACTTCTTAGACACCAGTTTCCTCATCTGTAATGTGGGCATAATGGGAGTAACCATATCATAGGATTCTTATGAGAACTAAATAAAATAACAGCTGCAGAGCACTTATTACACCATCTGCCACGTAGTCGCTGCTCAACCTCTGTTGGGTGTTTTATTGTATATATACAGGGATCTTGCAAGGACTGCATTAAGTCGTGTGTTAACCAGCAGCAAGACACCTGTCCCACAGTGGTCATTCAGTCAAGTTCCTTCCCACCTACAATGCGCATGTCCTCATCAGGTCGAACGGGGGACATTAGCAGTAACTCCAGAGTGGGTAAGAACAAGGCATTGATTTCATCAAAATTCTAGGCCTGGGGCTTGTTTACCAAAATGACACTTAGGGAATGTGTTTTCTTCCCCCCCCCCCAAGGGGAGACAAATATGCTTTCCACTTACTCCTCTCTATTTTGGATAGAGCTGATATTGCCTATTAATATAATTCTGTGCACAGAGAAGGCGGCCCTGCCAAAAGCTGCCTGGTGTTATTTTAGCTCTACCGACAAATCCAAAGTCCTGGCAATTATTTTTTTGTTTGTTTTTTTTTTTTTGAGACAGAGTCTCACTCTGTTGCCAGGGCTAGAGTGAGTGCCGTGGCATCAGCTTAGCTCACAGCAACCTCAAACTCCTGGGCTCAAGCAATCCTTCTGCCTCAGCCTCCCGAGTAGCTGGGACTACAGGCATGTGCCACCATGCCCGGCTCATTT
>CAUYRT010025293.1:0-24640 GCA_963574885.1 Lepilemur ruficaudatus | reverse complement strand
TCCACTTGACTGCTATAACAAAATGCCATAGACAGTAGACAGACACATAGACAGGTGGCTTATAGACAGTAGAAATTTCGTTCTCACGGTTCTGAAGGCTGGGAAGCCCGAAATCCAGGTGCCAGCAGATCCGATGTCGGGTGAGGGCCCCTTCCTGGTTCATAGGTGACACCTTCTTACTCGGTCCTCACGGGGTGGGAGGGGCAAAAGAGCTCTCTGGAGCCTTTTCTGTACCAGGACTAACCTCACACATGAGGGCTCCGCTTCCATGACCTAATCACCTCCCAGTATCATCACCTTGAGGGTTAGGAGTTGAACGTATGTATTTGGGGAAGACACAAACATTCAGACCATAACAATCCATTTATTACATTTCCAGGACACATTTTAACAAAATTATACTTTTAAAAATTGAAACCATATTACCACCATTTACAAAGCTTATCGTTTTGACTTAAAAGGAAATAAAATTGATCTGGCCTGACTTGTTTCCCTAAAGCTATTGAAAGTTCCGAGTTGTGTCGAGATGAATATTCCCAAACTGAAGTGTGCATTAGTATCACAGTAAGGGACGGAGGTGTAAGTCTTACCAAAACTGTCAATGCCTGGACTCCTTTTGACCTCCCAGTTTGTGATTCTAAAGATAGAATTCAGGAACGTGCATTTTTAACGTCAGCTCAAATGTCTGCTTACCCACTCTAAGAAATACTAGTCTAATAATAAAAAGTATGTATTTAAAAATAAGTAACAAAAATTTGCAACATTATTCCTAATTTTAAAACGTTAAAGACCAGAATTTTTACGTTTTAATTGCATGATGAACATCGCTCTGAATAATGTAAATGAACGTACCTGCCGTGGTTAGCCAGTAACGTAATAGAAATTGAGGCCACCCTGCAGCAGGACTGTGACACTCTCCGCGATTCGTAGGACTTCTCTTCAATAATTTTTTTGTAACCAAACTACAGGCTTTTGTTGTTGTCACCGCTGTTGTTTTAAAGGAGCTAAGACGAATGGTCTCATTGAGGACAGTCACATATCCCCACCAGGTTTAAAGAGGCAGGAAAACTATAAATCATCTTTCAGTTTTTGCTTACTGTTACCAAGTACAATTTTTAAAGCACAGTTTGATGGGAAAAAATAGCACAGAAGAAAAACCCAGGTTCTGTTTTCCCTAGCTGTCTTTTCTGTTCGGCTTACCCATAGGAAGTAGAGAAAGGAAAGGGAACCTGAAAGTTTTACGAAGCTTGGAAAAGGTCCTTGATATGAAATGGCTGTCACACTTCACCTCCGCCACTTCAGAAATAATTATTGCCGCTTAATGGTTGACAGGCTGGAATCAAATTTTACAGTCTAGATGTTCGGGAACGAGGGGTGGGGAGTGACAGCTAAGAATTTCTGTCAGCAGAGGGTCCCCTGAGTCGTGAAAAGGGTGAGGGCGTCTACACAGCGCTAAAAACAGACGGGACCTCGCAAAGCGCCCGCCTTGGAAACGATTTTCTTGCTCTGAAAAAATGTGGAGGGGTTGTATTAATTCTTGTAATTTTTGTTTTCATAATACAATATTTTCTTACAAGAAAAAGTAAAGTGGGCTGCACATCTTTAAACATATATACATATATATATATGCATTTTTTTTTTTTTTTTTTTTGTCGTCGTTGCTTTGCTTTTGGGTTAGGGATTTTTCATTCTTTCCAGGAAGTCAGTGTAGCTGGACAATGTCTAACACAGAGACAGAAAAGAGAGCTTATTTTCCACTTTTTATTTAACGGCAGAGGAAATATTATTACAGTCAGAGGTTAAAGATTTAGTTACCATTATAAGAATTTTTAATAAAAATGTTTTAATATTTTGAGACTAAACTAAGGCAGCTTTCTTTGTAGAATGTGTTCTCTTTTTCTTTTCATGAAATCTTCTAGCGAACATTGTTAATATTTGGTAGACAGTTGAAACTGGTGTCTCAATATTTGTGTACTGAATTCATCTCTTTACACTGCTATTACTTTTGCACGGAATCTAATAAATAAGGTTATTTATTTATTCTATTAAGAATACTATCAAGTGGAGGAATATTTTGACAATCAAAATATCGCTGTGATTTATAACAATTTTGAAACTAGTACACGGGGGTTGGTAGTATAGATAGAATCGGGATGTTTTTTAATTAGATTTTGTATATATTAATATTTAGTGAATCATGAAATTAATTCCTTCAGATTAAAGATTACTATATGAAAGAGTGTATTTTTTTGAAGGAGTGTTTCTAATTTTTTATTATAAGAATTCTACAAAGAATATAATTATAAACATGTCCTTATATAAAGTTGCAGAATGTTTCATGTTACACACCTGGAAGTGGCATTTGCTGGGTTATGTAATTTATACGTCTTTAAAATTTCAGTAGATTTGGGGGGTACAAATGGTTTTCTGTTATGTGGATACATTGTATAGTGGTCAAGTCTGGGCTTTTAATGTGCCCATCACCCAAAGAGTGTACGTGGTACCCAGTAGCTAATTTTCATCCCTCCCCCGTCCTGAGTCTTCAGTGTCCACTACGCCATTTTGTATGACCATGTGTCCTCACGGCTTAGCCCCAACCTGTAAGTGAGGACATGCAGTGTTTGTTCTGTGCTGAGTTTCTTCACTTGGGATAACGGCCTCCAGTTCCATCCAAGTCGCTACAAACGACATTATTTCATTGGAAGAGAGTATTGATACAATTATGTTGAATGATCACTGAAATGATCATTCTATCTATGATTGAAGATATAGAATCTAAACAAGAACTTTATCTAATCTTTCTAATCACTCCCTTGGTAAAGTATAGTGGGCTTTGAATTCAGATGAATGAGTTGTATTTTTCCCTATAAAATAATGCTTAGTATCTATTATGAAGTTCTTCAAGTGATTTTTTTCCCTTCATTTTCTTATTTATAATATTATAAAATCTGAATAAGTGCATTGCAATATTCTTATATTTTATTAGTAGCAGAAATACTGTTATGAATAAGTATATATTTCATATTTATATATAATACATATATAAAATAACACAGAATCTAATGTAGTATGTGATAAACATGGGATTAAATATCATTCATGCACTATAAGCTTACAATATGAATGACAATATTTCAACATATTCTATAACAATCTTCAATTATGGGGACATAATATTTATTAATTTTCATCATATCTACCTAATGGGGCCATACAATATTGTATTGGTAGACACCAATTATTAAGGAACAGTGAACCAAGACAAGTTCTGTTAAGTCACTGCATTTTACAAATTAAGAGCTGTGAGTTAACAGAACATATTGTTGTCATAAGTTATCTATTCCTCCTAAAAATTAACAAAAACTCAAAATTCTGGAAAGCTTTTGATAATGGGATCATCTTCCATAATGACAAAGGAGGTCAGGCTTTGAAAAGTAAGGAAATTACTATTAGTATTACTATTTCTCTAGAATACTGTAAGGTAAAAGTGATAATTGTCTTCTACAAAATGAGCTAATGCATAAATCTGGAAAAGTTCTGCTTACCCATCCTTCTCTAAAATTCTCATGGTTTCCTGATACCTAATTTTCACCACAAATCAAAATACACCATATCAAAATAAAATTGCTAAATATGAAAAATAGTCCATTTTCACCTTATGTAAGAAGTGCAAGGTCTAAAATCCTTAGATAAAAACAAATTTCCTGATACTTTGATTCACACAGCAGAGATGAAGGGAGCGGAAAACTGAGCGAGGTTTGGTTAGCATCTTGTCCGCAGGAAAGGAAACTGCGGTCAGTGAGAGCCACAAAGGACGACGTTAGGTTATCTGACATCTCGTGAAATTGTTTGAGAAATTAAGGGTAAATACAAAGAGTTTGTTATAAGTCTTTCTCATCCCCACATAAGCGGATCAAATTGAGAGCTCATGTCGGGTATTGGAAAGAACACAGACACCCCGAGTTGTGCCCTGCATTGAAAGAGGAGGTGGTAGCACCAACCACATCTCCCCTGGGACAAGGCTCTCTCCAGGAGTAGGTACGGCTGGTGACGAAATGTTGGTGATTCTCCTTGGACCCAGCTCCACCACGAAGAGACCCATTCGTCAGTGATGTCCCCACGCGTGTGCTGTGTGGCAGATCTTCTCAAGGCATTACACGCCCCCAGGCACACCACACGCTAGCTCTCGGTTCTCGTTTTCCTTGATAGCCAAAGCAAGGCTCCTCTCCCACCAGTTTCCCTGTGTTCAGTTTGGTTTTCGAGAGAGGTTTACTTCTCATTGACACCTTTACTCGAAAGACCCAGTCATGAGGATTTAGGCCTAATTCCTGTTGGTTCAGCTACTGGATCTTTTTCAATTAAATAGACCATAATAGCAGTTATGTCATTGTTACTGTCTTCTTTATTTTACCTTGTGGAAATATCAGTCACTCTAGAAAATGATGAATCTTGCAGAAATAAAACGCATTAGGCTTTGAGAGGGAGAGAAGAGAACGTATCTTCTTTGGAAGATTCCAGTGGGGCAGGACTGGCTCTGATAAAAGCATGCACTGCTAACAAATTCTTCATGGTCTAGTTTTGTTAGCATTGAAGATGTGCCATGGGCCAATGACTAGATGGGTATGAGTGAAAAAGAACCAGCCACTGGACTCATAACACCCCAGACTGTGAAAAATGGGGGGAAACTGTCATTTCTCCTCTTACCGAACATTCCATCCTTGGTGTGGGTGGCTGGACTGCTCTGGCACTTATAATCTTATGATGTGTCCTGCTCTAGCCCCCATCCCAGTGGCTAGAGGAGGGGAATGATCTTCAGACCACCTGGACCGTTGTACTTCCAAGTCAGAGGCATCATTGGGCAATGGTGGCGAGAACAATTCTGAAAGAAACCAAGAGCAGCAGAAAAGTCCACAGATGTCTTCTGTTTGGGGAACTGGCTTTTAGGGGTGCAGTGAATTCATCATGCCCTCTAATAGGTAAGAGCAGTGAGTGGCATTAAGTAGGAGTGATTCATAAGACCTATGTGTGTTCTTAGAGTTTCTACTTATTACCGGGAGTAGGAGGAAAATCTGGAAAAAATAAAACAGATTTCCCATTCTAAGAATGATACATTGTCTCAAAGTCATTTAATTTAATATTTTAAAATATATTATTGTCTTTAATATTTCAAAGTGAAATGGAAATAGGGCGTATGGGCTAAATTACCAAGTGACTGCAATTTGTAAACAAATTTGGTGTATGTCCTGCCAGCCTATTCTCTCTAGGCAAGACTACAACTTTAGGATCTCAACAGCAACAACATACATAAGTCATGTTATGTTTTTGGTAGAATTGATAGACTACATTTGGACTTTTCAGGGTTATATACATATGCACGTACATATATACGTGTACATATGTATATTCAGAATACATCTGTAACAGAATAATATTTTGACAGATCAGCCAGTGTGTTTTACATTTTCTATGTAGGCAGTCTCTAGGGCATCCCTGGTGTTATTCACTCATAACAGTGTTGATGCATTAGAAAGAAGATAAAACAAAAACATCAATGCTTGGCTTTCGAAATTCAAAAGCCTAAATCTCAGGAGAATAAGAATAACGTAGAGTTTGAATGACAGATTTACATTGTGGCAAGGAGAACAACTTTCTGCTCAAAATTCCCAGCATCCAGGTGCAAGTCGAAGTTCCCTTGTCCTGGAAGGATGGGGATAAGGGAGAGCAGCAGGAAAGAAGAAAGAAATGGGTGCACAGTGTGGGTCCTCGAGAGAACGGGGCCTTGCACCTGCGTCACGGTCCGCAGGGGAGAAAGGGGACAGAAGCAGGACACGCTCCAGAGGGCAAGGGAAGGGACAGGAGAACCTAGAACAGACACAGCTGTGTCGTCTTTCCAGGTGAAATTCAAGAGAAAAGATGCAGAGCAGAATGTTTCTTCCGCTCTTGGGAGCAGCACAAAAGTGGTGACTGGTCAGAAATAGCCTCACAGAGTTTGTCACGGCCACAGTGCTTCACCAAATGAAGGCGGGACCCCTAGGTTCCCAACGAGCAATGGAGTTAGCGGGAAGACAGCCAGTCTAAACTGCTCCTCAGCCCTGAAGCCCGCCGGGAATTGAATGCCGCCAACAAGCACGTGAGCTTGGAGCACGTCCTTCCCCAGTTGAGCCTCAAGTGAAACCACAGCCCTGGAATAAGGGACTACTTAGAAATGGATTTTATGACCTAAAAGCCAGAGGGAAACGAGGACATCTTGGTTCACTCCAGAGTAGCTTGATGGTTATCCAAGCGAGAAAATACCCTCCCAGCAATGCTGTGGAATAAGAAAGTACTCCACAACTTGGAAGCGACTCCAGTGCAAATGGAGTAGAACTCTGCATCAATCAGTTTTAACTATCCCGTGAAATAAAGTCATTATAGGAATTTGCTTTTAATCATAAGAAAATATTTTCTGCCCACCTGAATTTTATATTTTATATTAAGTGCCAAGCCTCTCAGAGATGGGGATTTGTCCAGAACATGTAAACTTAATGTGACCCATTATCTAATTAAACTAGTTTAATGGACTAATTAAAAATTCCAGAGTAGACACAGGACTCTGTTATCTCGAGGATGTAGCTGTAATCTTGTGAGATATTTGATGTCCCAGAATGAGATGGACTTTCATCTGTGTGGCTCAATTTCAAAACTAATTCCAGTGAATTTTGATATGGCTGAGTTTAAAAGACAACGTTAGAATGCCTTAAGTGTCTTCAGTGAGAGTCGCACAGCCCTTAGTGTTTGATAACAAGAATCCTTATAAAGGGAAAGGCACAGAAGAGGATTTAAGAAGACTTTATACTAGATTCCGAATTTGTAAGAAAACAACCCCAGCTTAAATATAAAAGCCATTCCAGAGGTATCAGGCCCAGAGTGATAACATTCATCATTCCGACATGCTCATCCCTTAACCTGCCCAAAAGTGGAGGCCAGGCAGAGACGGTGAGGAAGGAGCCCACTGTGCTCCGATGAGTGAGATCCCTGCCCAGCTCCAGGGGGGCAGCTCCTCTTTCAATTGCATAGAGAAAAATTAAACATGCTCTTACAGTTTAAGTCCATTAGGAGAACCTACAGTGGGTAAGGTGAAAGCCAAGGTAGGCTCAGGGGATGCCTTCCAAATCAGAAGGGGACCAGAAAGGGGGGCCATGCCTTCCAGAGAGAGGACTGTCCCTCCAATGCTTTTATTCCCTCCCTCTCTCTCACTCTCTGGCCAGATAAAAATCTGTGCAAGAGAAAAAAGCTAGTTTCAAAAAGAGAATCAACCTACCTCATCTGCTGCCTTGACGAAGAGTTAGACTGCCTCACCATGCCCCTCCCCAGCGTTCACAGTTACATAGTCAATTAAACCAATCATGCGTTAAAATAAGTCTGCATAGGTGAAATGATGAACTTAATTCTAACAAGAGGGAAAAAATTAAATAATGATGTTAAGTGTTAACGTTACACCAAAAGAAAAATTACAGCATGAGAGAAACGTGTGTCAATGCTAGAACACGTCACAAAAACACCTAAACGTTCTGTCCTGCTTAGCGCAGCAAGTCAGACGCGCCACGGAGCCGCCATACAGGCTAATGTGACTGTAGCCTGCACTGCAGGGGCCGACAGCAGCAACGGCAGAAACGCAGATGGTGCGTCCTCCGGCTCTTCAATGGAACAGTATGTTTTGGATTTTAAGCCAAATTCTTCAAAGGAGCAATGACAAACTAGAATGCCTGTGTGACGGAGAGGAACCGTGCCAAAGGAACCGAGTCGCTCTTTAAAGAATTGTCGAATTGCGGGTTTCACGTGAGCACCGGGGCGCCAGACCTGAGTGCAACTGAGTGCAGAGACACAGCAGTGATGGGTTGGGGAATAGTTGTCACAAAAGGACACAAAATATGTTTTACTGAAAGAGATTATGAAGGAAAGTTAGGCCATGTTTTCTGAGGAAACTTGAGCAATACATGACACTTACAAAACAAACGCACAGTGTTGGATGCGTTGCCGCACGTATCCATGGTAACGAGAGTCAGCCAGACTGAGTGGGTAGCAACGAAGGCAGATGCAGAACAGTTCCTGCTCTGATTGCACGGAGAGGCCTCCAGGTTGAAGACGTAAAATACCTCGTTGACAGTGACGACCTGAGCTCCTTAGGATATCAGATCCCTGCGTTTCAGGACATGCTCGCCACAACTGGCATAACATTCACATTTTCATACTGAAAACACGAAATAGACAACCAGCCTCGTCTCTGCTTCGGGAAGATAATCAATCAATCCCAAATTGCTACAGTTGATTAAAGCCAGAGCTTCAGACCATGTCAAAGTCACAGGAAGCGTGAAGGATGATCAAGGTATCTGGTCCACCATCGGTAAGAGGATTATATCTAATAGTATTTTTGGACAGACCAAAAAAAATGTGCCAGAGTTCATTCTAGTTACATTAAGAGAGAGTAGGAACAAACCTCGGGCCGGCTTTTACAATGCTGTAAGTCACACCCATGGGCGCATTGAAAGTCAGTTCATACCATCTGGTATACGGACGGATTTTATGACTGGTAATCTGATAGGGAATTCATAAAGTGATGTTTATAGTATTTATCGCTATGAAAGGAAAATTCCCACTGAGCACACTGACGTGAGCCAGTGGGGTACACTTCCGCCTGCTGCTGCAATTGTACACGTGGTCAGCCGCTGTCAGTAGCGTGTTCTCAGTGAGGTACTGCAGCACGTGTGAACATTTCTCATTCTCTTTGTAATTATGCCTTATGTGGGGTGTCACGCGATGAAAGCAATTGTCTGACCACTCGAATCTGTTGTTTCAAATGGCCTCAAGGTAGACCCTGTTAAATGGGAGGCTGGATGAGCCAAGCAGTGAGGCCAACTCCTGCAGGTAGGCTTGAGAACAGCGGTCCCCAGCCCTTTTGGTACCAGGGACTGGTTTCGTGGAAGACAATTTTTCCGCAGACTGGGTGGGAGGGGACAAGGGGATGGTTTCGGGATAATTCAAACACATCACACTTATTGTGCAGTCGAGCCTCTCTGCTAAAGAGAATCTGTATTTGCAGCCGCTTCCTGGCCTCAGCCCCACCTCAGGTCATCAGGCATTCAATTCTCATAAGCAGCACAGCCTAGATCCCCGCTCACGTGGTTTACAGTAGGGAACGCGCTCCTGTGAGAATCTGATGCCGCCGCTGAGCCGGCAGGAGGCGGAGCTAATGCAGTGATGCCAGCCATGGGGAGCGGCTGTGCATACAGATGGTGCCCCCTGCGCACCCCCTGCTCTGCAGCCTGGTTCCTAACAGGCCACACACAGGTACCGGTCCATGGCCCGGGGGTAGGGGACCATAGCTTTAAGAATTCTGTCTGGAGGAGAACCCCAGGGACAGCTGACAGCCTGTGGAACCGCATGCGAGCCACAGAAATGGAAGACGTGTCTCCTTACAGGGGGGCTTACGTTCTTTTAAGGAAAATAGATACATAAATAATAATTAAAACGTATTAAATGAAATAAGAGAAGCGTGTATGAACTAACAACATAGCAACGAAGAGGTGAATAACTTTATCTTGGTGGGGTAAAATGGGCTTGTTCAAGGGGAAAGAAAGCATCACAGGAGAGAGAACTCTATAGTTGTTTTATTTTAATTGATTTTTATCATGCAAATTGGGTTTTAAACACTGCGTATTAGTTTAACGGCCAATCAAGGAGAGGCAGTCTTGCAAAGAGGAGAAAGGAAGCGAACATTCTGGGTGTGAAGAAGGGGAATGAGCGTCATGCAGGGTTGGCAGGGTGCAAAGCTGGAGCTCAAAGCAGGAGAATCGCGCCGGGGGCAAGAGCGGGGCTCCTACCAGCAGAGCGGCGCCTGCCCTGCGCGGGGCCTGGTGGATTCTGTGAACCTGCAGAGGCCGCTGAGAGGCGGAGGCGACACCCTGACAGGTGAAGGTTGCAGTTCAGAAAGTGAACTGTCACAAAACGTATGATCGAAGGGAGAAGAAATCACAGGTAAGGGAACCACTTGGCAGATAAGTGCAGTGATGGTCTGAGTGAGAGGTGAGGGCTGGGGGAAGGCAGCGGTACTAAAGGAGGAGGGAAGGTTTAAAAGCTAATGGGAAGGAAAGTCTGTGCCACTTGATGATTTATCAGAGCTAGGGAAGAGGGCAGATGGAATAATCGAAGATGATCCATTGTTCCCTTGAAGGATAGATGCTGTGCCGCTAACTAAGTCAAAGAAAGAGATATAATTATGGATTTAGAGATAATGAAATTGGCTTGGAACATAGTCAGCCTCAGGTATTTGGGACACATATAGGTGAAGGTATCTAGTAAGCAAATGTATATATATATATATATATATATATATTATTCTCCAAATCTGGTACCAAAAATTTTCCTGTGATAATACATATCTGTCCCAACGCATCTTTAGGGCAAGAATAACTGGAAATTTAGGGGACATTTCCATGTTCATTTCAAATAAAGTTAGTTTCAATATATGCTAAGCTAATTTTCTTTTAAACATTTTTAAATGTTAGTCAAATTAATTGTTACATATCTACTCTATAAAGAAATCAATATCCCTATAAATGTTTGAACTGTAAAAGTTTAATTGAATGGGCACATACCTTCTTTCTGGCAAAGAACTCTAAAGTGAAACAAAAATATTCCTAAACAGCAAAATGTCTTTTAATGCATGAATAATTTTCCTATGCTTTCTTATAAAACATTTTTCAGTTTAAGTGCTCATTAGAAAGTTCTGAGTAATGAAGCTCATTTAGGGGGACTGATTGAAAAGCCCTTCTTGTAAGTACAAAGTGTGGAATCTAAAAGCTGTTACTTCTTATTTTTAGTGTACTTTTTAAAAATTTTTTTATTTCAGCATATTATGGGGTACAAATGTTTAGGTTACATATATTGCCTTTGCCCCGCCCGAGTCAGAGCTTCAAATATGTCCATCCCCCAGACAGTGCACACCGCACCCATTAGGTGTGAATATGCCCATCCCTTCCTCCCCCTCCCACCTGCCCGACACCGATGAATGTTACTACTATGTGTGCACATAAGCATTGATCAGTTAATACCAATTTGATGGTGAGTACATGTGGTGCTTGTTTTTCCATTCTTGTGATACTTCACTTAGTAGAATGGGCTCCAGCTGTACCAGGGTAATACAAGAGGTGTTAGATCACTGTTGGTTTTTGTAGCTGAGTAGAACTCCATGATATACATTTGTCACACTTTATTAATCCACCCATGTATTGATGGGCACTTGGGTTGTTTCCACATCTTTGCAATTGTGAATTGTGCTGCTATAAACATTCTAGTGCAGACGTCTTTTTTATAGAATGTCTTTTGTTCTTTTGGGTAGATGCCCAGTAGTGGGATTGCTGGATCAAATGGTAGTTCTACTTGTAGCTCTTTGCGGTGTCTCCATATTGCTTTCCACAGGGGTTGTACTAGTTTGCAGTCCCACCAGCAGTGTAGGAGTGTTCCTATCTCTCCGCATCCACACCGACATTTGTTGTTTGGGGACTTCTTGATAAAGTCCTTTCTCACTGGAGATAAGTGATATCTCATTGTGGTTTGATTTGCATTTCCCTGATGATTAGAGATGTTGAGCATTTTTTCGTATGTTTGTTGGCCATTAGTCTGTCTTCTTTTAGTGTATGTTCTATTATTTAATTTTATTTCATTATTATCATGGACAGTCTTTATTCAAGATTTTGTGTGAGGTGTGAAGGCCAGGCTTAAACATCCTGGATTGATTACTGATACAACTATTGGATCTCCCTCAGGAAGGAGATGCCAGTCACTCACCTGTGCTGTACTCTGGGGCCCTGTCTTAGTAGATGATTCTTCATGACAATTACAGCTGTCACAGGTGATATTCCCACAGAATCTTTATCGAATATTCCTACACAATCCCTACCTTTGTTGACCGTGCCAAGCTAACATGATTTTCTGTTACCACAACTTTAAGATGTATATATGAGTAAATAGTGGTAGATAAAATACTTGGATATTTAAAGTAAACACCTATTGTTTTCTTCAAAGACTAGAAATAAGCCCCTTTTTAATTCATGCACATGCTATGTCTCTATGTCTGTTTTTTAAACAGCATATACATTGCAATGGCTGATACAGGTATGGAAATATTCAAGGAAATATACAGGAACAAGTCTTGAGCAACTACAGGGTTCACTACTATCTATGTAAATATAAACATGGGGAGAAGGAGAGCACACAAAAATAAACAATAGAAAAAATTATAGATTTATACGGAAGTCACCCCATTTATGCATGTAATTTCTAGAAAGATAATGTCATCTTTTGACCTTGTTTGTTTACAGGTATCTTTTTACTTTTCTTATATCAAATTTGTCACTAGGTATAGCCAGCATCCTGTAGCAAGACCCTGAGTCAGAGTAATGACATTTTGGATCACATTAATTTATCTGTGAGATTCCGTGTATCACCCTTAGACATAATCTTTAAAATTGGCTAACTTTTAATATTCTTTATAGATTGGGTTGCAGCAGTATTTGTACCTCTCTTTATCACAGAAGTTGAACTCCGACCTCAGTTGAGTTTGCCGTAAGTGATTTCTGGCTGCTGAGACCGAAGTAGCTATCTAAAACACTGTCAATCAACATTAAATGTTCAGATCAAATTTGTAATTTAGCTACACTGACTTGAATCCTGGCATTGATCTTGATCTCATCTTTTCCTCTGCCCTTTCCCTGGTGGCTGCTGCCGTGCGGAACAGATTTCCCCTGTCTGGATACACTTTTCACCTCGTTTCATCTCTCACCTAGAAACAGACTGGATTATGTCTGTCTCTCACTCTGATGTGGAAAAGGAGAAATAAAGCAAATTTGTTATTTTAAAATCTTTATTAAATTTCATGAAAGGCATTTTGTCAAATAAAAAATGTTGTTTACTTACATGCCAACTCTTTCTGAAGTTTTAAAAGCAATAGTCCTCCCTCTCTGTAAGTGAAATTCTCTAGGAAAGGCAGGATGGTTCCATGACACCGTAGAGAAAGAGCGTTTTTCATTCTCCAGTTTGTAGGGACGTTGCTCAGACTCAGCACATTCTATCACCCCCAAAATAAAACACAGTTCGCATAAATATCATTATGCTTACTTAGGAGAAAGCATATATGTGACACAATGACGAAAGGCTACGATGACATGGGAAAATGGAACTTAGCAACCCTACAATGAATCCGATACTGTTTGACCGGAACAACAAAAATCTCAAGTGAATAAAAGAAAGCAGCACAAAAAAGAAAAATCTCTCAGACGGAGTCTAAGAAATCACCAGCCGTGTCTTCCTCTGGGAATCACAGGCAGCACCCACGACGACTCTGACTTTCTCTTCCCCAGAGTCACGTGTGTTTCTATACACTCATTTTTGTTTTTCTGGGGAAAGATCCAGAGCTTTCCTTAAATTCTCAATGAGTTTGTGGCCTTGTAAAGTTTAAGAACTATTCCTAAGGCTTCCCGAAGGAATATGAATTCAAAGTCCAGTTCTTCAGTTGTGAAGCACAGTTCTGAAAAAAGCTATTCTATTGTAAGGCAGAGTCGTGTTTGGTTTTGTTTTAGCAATGTGGGTTTCATCACGGTGTGCAGAAATGCTCCTCTTCTCCTTCCCTGTATCCCATAAACACAGCCCCAAACCGTGTGGCCTTTGCCTCAGGTGAGCTCATCTTTGCTTGAAATTTCAATGATCCTTTTCTAAGCAGATAGCTCCCCAATCAATATTCGGAGTTCTGATCTCTCTCCCAAACTCCAGGACATTTTTGTTTTTTCCTTTAAGGCAGCCCTCACCCGGCTGTGCTCTGGAGTGGGCTCTGACTGGGGTCCTTCCGCGGTGACTCCCGACAGGCAGCGAGCTCCGAGAGGTGCCCAGGTGATAAGGCCGCTCCACTAGGGGCTCCCACGCACCTGCTGGAAGAGGTCACCTGTGCGGGATGTTGGAGCACAGTGCTGTGGAATTACCGGAGCACAAGGTAGTTTTGAAATCCCTGTAGGAATTACTCTGTCAGTTGGTTTAGCATCTAAGCGGGGCCCCTTCTCACTGTGATGTGTTGGTTTTAAGCTGAACCGTGGTAAAGAAAAAGGTGAGGAGTGACCGGTGAGCGTGACCCTGGGGCGAGTGTAGTCAGTTTGTAGGGTCTTCTGGTTTCCTGTTCTGCCTCGGTCCTCTTTGAGCTCTTCCAATGGCTCAGGTCATAAAATATTTTCACTGAAGCAAACCTGTGACCACAATATCAAAACGAACCAGCTTTGGTTTGTTAACAGACTGGAAACGGTGAATAGTTTCACTACATTTTAAGGTAACATGGGATGAAAAGTGAACCACCAGTCCCTCCACACCAGTGTCAAATGATTTGAAAGAACAATAGGAAATTGCAAGGAAGACGGACGGACATAGCTTGTGAAATAGGAGGGAAACCAAGGCAGGAAAACCCCAGCAAATAGTGTTTTGAAGAGGAGAGAATTATCAACGGGTCTGATGCTGTTATAGGTCAGCAAAGGAAAGGATTGAGGATGGGTCACTGGTTTAATAATGGGTAGGTCACTGCTTACCTTCACAGCCTGAATCTGCATGGAGGGACCTAAAGGGAGAACTGGAGGATAGGAAACAATCAGAAATTTCTGACGCAGTCAACTTTTTGCATGATTTTCCTTATACAAGCATGAAGTGAAATAAGTTAGTGATGTCAAGAATACTTTATTTTCTTAGATTTACATTTTAATTTAATTTTTGATTGATACGTAATAGATGTGTGTATTTTCAGGGTACACGTAATGATGTAATACGTTCATGTAATTTATAAAGGTCACATGGGTGTAATTGGGGTATCTAGCACCTTAAATCTTAGCCTTTTCTCTGGGCTGTAAAAAAGAATGAAATCCCGTCGTTTGCGGCAGCATGGACGGAGCCACAGTCGTCATGCTGAGTGACGCTAAGACAGGCGCAGGAGGACGAGTATTACCCGTCCTCACTCTGTGGGAGCTAATAAAACGTGTCTCACTAAGACAGAGAGTAGACCGGTGGTTACCAGAGGCCAGGAAGGGGAGTGGGTCCGGGGGGATGAGGAAAGACTGGTGAATGGGCACAAACGTAGTATAATGGAAGAAATTAGATCTAGTGTTTGATAGGTCCATGGGGTGATTGTAGTTTCCATAATCTGTTGTATATTTTAAAATAGCTAGAAGAGAATAAGTCAAATGTTTCCAGTATAAATAATATTCTCTTTGTTTTTTAATGGGAGAAGTAAGAGCATGTTTGCCTACTGATTTAGTAGGGAAGGAAAATGTGGCGATCTAGGAGAAAGGAACATTCCTGGAGCCCAGGCCAAGAGGGCCAGAAAGGGCAGGGTCTAGCACGCAGGGGACGTGGGGGGAGCCGCGGAGATGACACCAGGCGCCACTCCTCCACCGTAAGGCAGGGGAGCCCGAGCACCCGAGCGCAGATGCGGTTGAGTCTGTGAACACGGTCCCAACAGCTTGGGGAAATGCTCTGCTGAATGCTCTTTTCTTAGGGAAATAGGACGCAAGGTCATCGGCCGAAACTGAGAATGCGGGCAGAGGAGTGAGAAGTTTGAGGACAGGCCGAAAACGGAATCGCTGTGTGGTTGATGAGGTTGGGCAGGCAGTGGAGGCAGCCCAGGCAGAACGTCAAGGGCCGCAGCAGGGCATTTGCGTTTCATTTGAAGTGCACTAGGAAACTTGTTTATAATCAACCCTTCTTTAAAATTATCGGCTTGTAGTGTTCTTTTCATTCCTCAGAGAGAATAATTTTTTTGTCTGTGCCATATTATATTTATTTTCGTGCTATATTTTAGATGAGAGAGAAAGTGATCTATGTAGCGGATGTGTGTGTGATGTCCTTAAGTTTTTCTTCACAAATTTTACCTTATCAATAAGACCAAAACCTCCCTACAGAAGATACCATCCTCTGATTTTTTTTCTCATATGGCAGATTTCTTAAATATATTTGTTGAGTTTAATATAGAATCTATAAACATCTGAGTTCTCCAGAATGCCTATTATTAAAAACACCTGTAGATGCGGCTGGACGATGGGATACATGCTAAAAACTTCAGTACTTAGAAAATGTGTTCTGCATGTTGTGATGTTTTCAAAGTTTGAAAGACAGTTTCCCCTAGATTAGGATGTTATGGATCCAGCTCACTTACCTAATCAGATTTCCCGGTCTGTACCTGGAGAATTCCATTAAAAAACAAAGACAACATCAGCTGTCCTCTGCCTGCTTTGTAAGAATATGATATGAACCAGTGAGATAATTCTTGTAAATCACTTCAGTTCCTTGGCGAGAAGTGCCCAACGAAGACAAAATAATACTATTATTTCCCAGAGACCGCATGGCCCGCGGTCCCCGCACTGCCGGTTAGGGAGGTATCGGTTGCACGCAGGCATCTGCTGCTGCGGATTGGCACACACGTCAAGATTGAGATGCAAACTTCCACAAAATGCAGTCCTTCTCAAGTTGGACAAGTTGCCTCTAATTTAGATTATGTGTATCAGTATTCAACAAGGGAGTTCTGGCCTAATGATGGAATACAACAAAATTTAATTAAAATTTTCATCTATATGAATTTTAAATTAAGGTGAATTGAGTCTTCAAATGTCTTTGAGGATGTATTTTTTAAATTCTGTTGGCCCAGATTTAATGACACTTTCTCATTGGTGAGCTCATAAAATTATCCCCTGATCCTGTGACATGACTCCACTAATTCCAAAATCTTGCCTTGTATGTAATGTGAGAAAAATAATATTAACTCCCGAGGCTGTAATAAATATAATGCATCTTGCAGGTTGCCCTGTCTTGCAGTAAATGCCAACAAAATGATGATTCTCTCTGAATCACGACTTGCTCCCTTACTAAACCACAGTAACATTCTGTGGAATCTTGTACCTGTATCTTTTGGTATTTATAACATTGTATTATAATTTATAAACATGTCTAGGAGACAAAATAATATGACTTGTTTAATGAAAGTACTTGAAAACTAAATAGCACTTTTAAATGGCTCATTGATCAAAGAAAAAAGCCAAAGAAGAATTGGAAATTATTTTAGACTGAAAGAAAATTAAAACATATCATAATCTGTTGTCTATTCACTTGGATTTAAATGGTCAAATTCATTAAATCATGTTACTATTTACTTAATTCACATAAATAAAATGCAAGATCTACCTAAGGGACTTCTGGATCTTAGATATGCCAATCATCATTCCTACAGCCTGTCCACCACAGCCGGGTTCCGGGGACTGGCATGTGCCGTGGGGACAGTATATTTGGAATTCCACCCAGTGATCACCTGGGATGACTAGTTAGATAGAGCTCATTCTGCGTAAGTGCAAGGGTCTGGGGAAAAACCTCTGAACATTGTTACTCTGCCTGAATTCAAAGCAATACTGTTTACTTTGGGATTTATCTGTGAGATAGACGTTTCCTCTGGAAAATTTTACAGCAAGGGCTACAACATGAACAAGAACAACAAAATCAATCCTGAAAAAGAAAAACGAAATTTGATAGGTCATATCTGAGAAACCACAAGCTACCAAACTTTTATGTGTGTTTAGTTAATGTATTTATTGATGACCCACTTATTCTAGAAATTGTGCTTCCGCTTGAGTAGCTAAAACCTGTTGGAATGAATATACATAAGGGGAGGGGGTGTGTGCTATTCTCAGTAGATGCTCTCATAGTCATCTGCATGGCACCTGCAGTAAAAGCTCGTTGAAAAGTAACACGCTTGTGTGTGTGTGTTTGGACGAGAGGTAGATGAGATTGGAATGGTCAAATTTTGGTGAGAATATGTTTATAGGTAGAGAAAACATCATGAGCAAAGGAACACAAATAAGAGACTGTATCTCAAGAATGGCAAAACAATCGCCACATGTCCTCACTGTAAAATTAGAACTGACCATGAGCACACACATGCACAGACAGAAGTAAAACTCAGTGGAAGCAATCGGGGAGGTGGGGGTGGGGAATAAACCTCACGGGTGCTGTGAACACTGTCTGGGTGACGGACACTCCTGTAGCCAGGACGCAAGCATCACAAAAACGATCCGTGTAACCTACAACATTTGTACCCCTTAATATTTTGCAATAAATTTTTTAAAAAAAGAAATAAGAGACTGATGCTGTTGAGATTTAATATTCTAACGTAAAGAGCGGAGAACACTATGGAAGGCGTTAAGCAGGAAGCTGTTTATGGAAGGCGTTTTCTCCCGTGACGAATGAGGCTTTTTTCCGTAAGGAGTTGGTGTTTGTCTTGGGAAAGGATGGGTGAGCGAGGGCAGTTGGGAAAGAGAAGCCCGCCCACAAGACGGGCGGATCGTAATCGAGGAAGTCAGCAACGTGACAGTTTTCTGTTTCAGATGTGTGTGTGCGAGAAACAACGCTGAAGACGAAACGACAGCTAAAAGCACAAGCAAGAGTCTAGGTGAGAGAAGGTGGGATGAAGAGAGTGGCAGTAGGGACGAGTAAAAGGTAATGAGATAGAAAAACAATTAAGAGATAAGCAAAGATTGATAACCGATTGGCTATGGGTAAGGTGAAAAAGCCAAATCACATAGAAAGTTAAGGTCTGGGGATTGACAACAAGGCAGATGGCGGTGCTTCCGATCCGAACACGGAGCTGCCTCCTCCCCCACATCACAACAAGGGTGATGCGTGTTCTGTTCGCCGTTTTGTCCCCGGCTGAGAACGGGTTCTCAGTAAAACTGCGTGGAGTGAAGGAAACACGAGCAGCACATGAGGAGTGGAAGGCAACGGACTCGACCAGGCCATCGAGTGTGACGCTCCTGTGGGTCATTCACGCAGGAGGACCTCACTTACCTTAGAAAAATTAGTTTCTACACCAAGAGAATTTGAAATGTGACACAGACTAACTCCATTACTGAGGAATGTTTTATAGATATTCACACTGGCAAAAGTACAGATGGAAACTCCATATACCATGAATCTAAATATTTGAAAGTCATAAAATTAAGCTAGCACATTGTTGAAGCATATGTTCTAGCCTCGGGTGTTGGCAAATATACCATTGTGATGACAGGCTTGAGTAAAGAATTCCCAGAATCCTTGAAATCTCCAACCGGGACGTGGAGAACTAGCCAGGAGCCCCGGGTCGTGACCCGCCTGCCTTCTCGTTCTGCACCGAGCCCTGTCCGTACGGCAGTGCCACGCGCAGGTGGAAGATCCAGCCACTCCCTGCAAACCTCTGGCCCGCGGGAAACACTAACGCCCAGGGATGTGCACACTTGCTACACAGGCTGCCCTTGAAAAGGTGCTTGAGGAGGAGGATTCCACAGACACTGGTAGATCAGAGAATTCCAGGACCCCTGTTGCCCAGAGCCGGGCCTGGAAGGGGATGAGAACAGAGCAGACCCTAGAAAGGGCTTCCTCTTGCCTCAGTCCAAGAGCAAACTGCATAGTGGAGCACCCAAAGGCTGTAGATAGATAAGAAGAAAAAGCTTAGACTGCAGAGGGAGAAAGAAATGAAGTAGACAGATGAGAAAAGCAAAATGACAAGCCCTTAAAGACAGACAGAACTGACGTCACAGTTTCTGTGAAGCCAGCTAGCCTTTTTGCATTTCATTTCCATGTGGTTCTTTCCTGGTTTTATGTTTTTTCCCCCGGATACTCTAAGTTGGTTTCTGTTCCTCGTGATCAAATAATCCATGAGTAAGAAAAGATACTCGTTCAGGCTGTGAGAATGCCCAGGGAAGGAACACAGGATGCAAAATGGGCTAAGAACATAACCTGTTGTGTCGTCAATTTGAACTGACCTGTCTTATCGGGGCCATGGGGACATGGTCCAGAAGAAGGAATCAAAGGCCAGAACAAAGATTTACTAACTTTACCAGCTTGCCTTAAACTGCTTCCATTCCCCTTTTTGTTACCCTAGATATTGTAACAGAATCCGCAGGAATCGAAAGGTTCATCTTTCTGAGATAAGCTGGCTAGCACCAAAATCACTGCCCACTCTCTCAGTTGTAGCATTTTCAAACAGTCCTACTCTATGTCCGCACTCTGAGAGAAGTAGAAACCCGACTTTGTTAAGCAACGTTCACACAGCAAACTCGCACGTAAGTTAAATTCACTCTAATGGATCTGTGCTGATGAACGTATAAGAAGAAAGTCAAGAAGCAAACAACCAGAAACAAAACTGCGGCTTCTCAATCTCACCAAGACTTCTATCTCAGGAAGTCGGCAGACGATAAAAAATGAGAGTCAGAATTACTGTGGCGAAGAGAAGTCGCCTTGGCTGCTGCGGGAGGAAAAACCAAAAGAAAAGAAAAACAAAGCAAAGAATCACATTGCTTGGGTAAATCAGTTTTCACATTTCCAAGAAGCGGACACAAGTGGTTCTGCGGGAGCTCGTGAGTAATTTCAGAAGTCCATCAGCACAACGGGCCAAACCTCCATAATAATCGCCAGAAAATGCAGAGGGTATCACTGGAGTCCTTGCGCTGAGGGAGTAAATGGTGCCCACAGAGTGGGAAAAAGTAAACTGTAGAAGTGGAATGTCCTGAGACCAAACAGGCCACTGACAGATGGAGAAGTTCGCTTCCACCTGATCGTGAGGGGCCTACGTGCTAAACAGAAAAGACGCGGAGAGGCCTCTTTGCAATCCGTGCACCAGGGAACAAAAGAAGGCGGCTTTGTGGTGGCGTGCGTATCACCAAGTCCTCCCACGTAACATGGCAGATGCGCAGAGGCAAAGAGTAAATAAATATGTGGCAATCTTCGTCTGAGAGAGGAGCGTATTTATGCGATGAAAACATTAGGTATGTATCAGGAGTAGCACGAACTCAATGTACGTAAAATGGAAAACAGTTCAGAAAGTGTCTTAGCTGTCATGTCATCCCATCTTCTCATTTTACACCGGAGGAAACTAAGAAACCGAGTACACGTTATCTTACGAAAGGGATTCCTCACTCTCCGTCACGGCAATATAAAATAACGGGCAATGCCCACAATTGGCCTGAGGATAACTTTAAATGTTCATCGTAAACGAACAAAAACGATGAAACACGTAAGTGAAAGGTACAGATCTTCTCCCTCTCCAAATCAGCTTACTGAAGTGTTTATCCCCTCAAGAAAAGAATGTCTTAATTTGTTAATAAGAAGGTATTTATTAAGCATCTCTTTTACTTAGTACGGGGAAAATATCATGGAATTAAAAAAAGTAAAAGACATGTAAAATTTTTAAAAATTCTTTGTTTTGGTATGAACGACAAACACCAACTTTAAGGTTGACATTGAATATAATACGAACAATAAAAATACATTATATTTTTATAATTTCATTTTCTGATGCCTACATGCTATAGGCTGAATGAATGTGTTTTCCCCAAGACATTTGCTAGTTGAAATCCTTACTCCCAGTGTGGGGCCTTGTCAGGTGATCAGGTCACGAAGGCAGAGCCCTCCTTAGTGTCCTTACGAAAGAGTCCCCAGAGAGCTGCCTCATCCCTTCCGCAGCAAGGACGCAGCAAGAACTAAGGAAGACGACAGTTGTCTATAAACCCAGCAGCTCGCCCTCACCAGACACCATCTCTGCTGATAAAAACATTTCATTCACAGATGACGCCCTGGTCTCCCGCACTATGATACATCCTGTGTATTTAACAGGACCACCAAGGAAAATACTTTGGAATGGAATGATTGCTTTATGTTGCTGGAAATTGTGCAACGAATTATTTGGTATTATATATGGAATACTCTGGGTCCTACAGGTACTCAGAAATCTATTTCTGAAATATGCACCTCTACAGCCCATTCTAAAGCCGCTTTGCTGATTCTCCATAAATCTTAGAGAACACACTGATGTGAGGCGTGGCTGTGCCACACAGCAACACCTGTGCACCTGATTAGGAGGGGGGGCAACCCCTCCACCAACTAAGTGTGTCTCAGATGCTGGAGTCGCGGGTTTCCTGGCCCCTCCCCGTGCGGCTCTGACGGCTACTTTGGATACTTGCCTTGGAGCTGCTCATGCCGTTACTGTGTTCCCTCGACCCAAGGAGGCTCGGAGACAGCAGGGTGTTAAGAGACCAAACAAAACAAACCTGAAACAGTACAAAAGCAAGAATGTATATCACAGAGGAGGACGCAAACACCTCAAAAAAAAAAATGCCATAAAGGTTTTCAGATTTCACAGAAACATGAACGGGAACCAGGAACTCAGTTGCTAGCAGTGACTAAGTAGAAGAAAGTGCAGATTGAATGAATGACACAGAGTTGATTCTGTCAAGACAATAATCTCTTAACTTGAAATGACCTTAAAAATCGTTACAAAACAACATAATATTTAAATATTAAAAAAAAGAAAGAAAGAAAGAAAGCTCAGAAGACAATCTGAGAAGGAGGCGCGAGCTTTGCCAGGGCTGCAGTTCGGGGCGCAGGGCCCGGCCCTGATCGTGGCCCCTGACCGAGCCCTGCTGCTCCCCCAGCGCACACGCACCTGCGCTCATAGGTGACACTCGCGTCACCCTGCTCGGCCCTGTAGAAGGGACGAAACGGGAACCCCAGGGGACGATGTCGTGAGACGTGTAGAGGACCTTATAAGTAAATGTTTTAATCATTGCTTAAGCAAACGGAGAACAGGTTTTATTCGTTTCGGAATCCGATTGTAATAACGCGGGACAGGTGTGCTCAGCCCGCGTCGACGCTTCCGCGGGAACTGCTTGTCGCTTCCAACCCCGTCCGCCCTCCCGGGGGAAACTGGCTTCCTCATGACAGTGGCATTTCCTCGGCTGAGTTATTCCCCAGAGAGGCAGAGCTCTCTTTTCATTATGGGCACGTGTCACCGCGAAGATGCGGTCTGGAAAACGTTATGCTGGGAACCGAAGACCGGAGACTCGTGCGCAGACTAGAGAACCCGAGGGTGCAGCCTGTGCTCGCGCGGCACAAACTCCGCGCGCGGGGAGTTGCGAGACCGCGAAGTCTCGTGCTGGACCCACAGAGAGAACGTCACTTCTGACACTCCGCATTCACCAGGATTCCACACAGCATCAGTGCATCCTCTATACACGAAAACGAACCAAGGCGTTTTTGCAAGCGGTAGGTACTTTCCCGTCAGTTTCCCAAGAGTTTATTCATGTTCATGGACTCTCTCTGCTAAATAAAGGGCTGGCACCGTTTTATTTCACTGTATTTTGCTTTTCTCTTTGCTTAACAAAAATAATACGGGGATATTCATGACGCAATTAAAATATAGCCATTAACTGGTTTTACAATTTCTGTCAACATGCTTGAAAATCAAGCACATTAAAATTTTATTTTTTAAAAAGAGTACCTTTTAGTTAAACATGGCAAATTGAATATGTGAGTTTATCTCCTAAAATCCACCATAGGAAAAGTAATGGGGGGAATAAACCCCACAAGACAACGAAAGTGGGAAAGGAATGGTAGCATGATGGCGTCGAGGGAATTGTCATAGCTGGAAAGCAGAAGGACACGTCGTCATTTACGAAGCAGACCAGAGACAGCTGAATGCTAAGCCAGTAGTAAGGAGCAAAGAAGAAAATAAGTCAGTTTTTCCTGTGACACAGAACCCTGGTGTGGCTCAGGTGAAGGCAGGATGTGGCGTGGACTGGAACCAGAAGCATCTGTGGACAGTCTATTTAAGAAGCATCCGACTCCCAGATTCTCGGCCTTTTATCGCCTCTTTGCCACTGTGACAAAGGACTAGGCTGGAGGTCACATCCACAGTTAGAGGGGGACAAACATAAAGCAGGTACGATGAAAGCCCATGCTGAAAAGTATGACCAAGTACATCACTTCCTCTCTTTGGCCCCAAGAATGCTGAGAGTAAGGCATGTGCCTCCGTGCCAGAGACTAGATTACTTTCTGTGGAACCTGCCAGCCCAAGAGAACAACCTGTAGATGTTGATAGTTGGTCATCCAGGAACAACGTCCCCAAGACAGAGAGAGAGAGACAGAGAGACAGAGAGACAGAGACAGAGAGAGAGAGAGAAGGGGAGAGAGAGAGAGAGAAGGAGAGAAAGAAAGAGAGGAGAGAAAGAAAAAAAGATGGACAGAAGGGAAGGAGGGAAGGAAGGAAGGAAGGAAGGGACCCATGTTGCATGCTGCTGTACCCTGTGTCCACCAACTTTACTGGGCCAGTACACCCATCCCCAGCTGGTGGATGCTAAGGGCACCCATCCATCTCCTCCTCAGGAGAATTGTCCTGAGAAGAGGGAGTCCCTGAAACTCCTAGAAGTTTCAGACTCCACACCTGGCTGCTCCCAGTGCTGGTAACTGACTGCTCGAGGTCACTGCCCCCGCTCTCCCCTTGGGGCCAGGTAAAGCTCGACCCAGTTGAAAGGCCACCTCCTTGCTTGTTCTCTGACCCCCACCTGTGCCCGGCTCACTCCCTCCTCAGCACACTCACTCAGTGAACTAAATTCGTCCAATCTCTTTCTCGGGTTCTGTCTCTAGGGACCTTGAACTAAGACCTTATTTGATCAATTTAAATACTTTGAGATGAGCGTTACATCTCTGAAAGTTTGGAATAGGTTCTTAGGAAAACAACAGTACAAAAAGAGGCAATTATTAAACCACAAGGAAAACAACT
>CAUYRT010025291.1:0-42825 GCA_963574885.1 Lepilemur ruficaudatus | reverse complement strand
ACAGTGTGCTTGTTATGTCACCTTTGACAAGTCATGAGACACTGATGAAATGTATTACTACTGTGTTCATATGTTACTCATTATTATTATAGTATTATTATTCAAAATTAGAAGCATCCATTTCTCATTTCCAAAGTTATGGATATTTTCCAATGCACTCATGAGAGAAAGAAGGAGACATCCATTTTATTTTAAGAGAAAAATGGTGAATTACTTGCCATATGTAATTATTTAATTAACAGTCATCTCTCATAGTCACATACTTTAAAATGTTTATCAGTTCTAAGATTCCTGACAATAAATTACCTTATTTGATCCTATTATGATTCAGTTATGTATTAATAAAAGTGTAAAATACAAATAATAGTAATAGTTATAATTTATAAAATTCTTATTACTTACTAGATATAATGCCAACAGTAATTATATTTAGACTGCACACCAACTCTTTGGAGAAGATACTATTATTATCTACATCTTGTAGATGAGGAAAATTAAAAAAACAGGAATATTAAGGATCTTGTCTAAAATTATGCAGCTAATTATTGGTGGAACTAGGAATTTTTATCTTCAAAATCTAATTGTGGAGTGTGTACTCTTAACTACCATGTAATCAATCATACAAGATACATGTAATCATTCATATTTATAGATCAGGGAATTGGCAGAGTAGGTTGGCTTGTTTACTCAGGGTCACTCAGCAAGTAAAAGGGTGAAGCAGAGATTAGAAATCAGGTCTTCTGATTTTATACATTTTTTTCAGAATATAATATGTAATTAATATAATCTGCCCCATTGTTTAAACCAATCAGCATGCAATGGTTTATACCCATTTGAAGATACTATAATAATTTTTGATCTAGCCAGGTTAAACTTAGAGATTCTTATATGTATTTCTCATGTACTTTGGAGTAAAAAGAACTCTTTTATTGTTGTTACTGCTGCTGCGTAGGTAAATTAATCTTATTATGGCTATTATCTTTTGATTTCATTTGGAAATTTTGTGTATTTTTATATGGGTTTTGACAACTATGAAAAAGTAAATTCAGTTGCAAGGCTTTTGTAAAATGCAAGCTGATTTCTGCTATTATACAAAATATCAACAGAAAAGCAGTTGAAGTAATTTCTAAAATTTAAATTGAGTCAAGTTTCAGGAATGTGAGTTCATTTGAGTCAATGAATATTCACCAAGTCCTTACGACATGCTGGGCACAATGCTAGGCGCAGTGGGAGATGAAGAGATCATAAGAGAAGTCCCTGCCTTTAGGGAGCTTTAATTCAATGGGAGAGACAGGCATGTGCAAAAGCAATCTTAATATTAGCCAGACTGTTATAAGTGTTATAACAAAGGGACAGAGAAAGTGCAATAGGAATATAAAGAAAAGATATTATCTCCAACTGGGCGAACTTGAGCAAACAAATAAACACCACAGCTGGTGCAATAAAATGTGATTTCAAGAAAAAAAAATACTTTAGTTTTAATTGCTTTCAATGTTGTTAGGCAAGTTGCCAAAAAATGTTTTCTTCAATATCAAGTTATATCTCAAGAATATCACTTTAAGAAGTTGGACTAATTATTTGAGATTTTAGAAGAAAATATTCAATGTAAATGGTACCTGAGTGGTTGGTTTTAACAGCTATTTGGTTTTGTAATGGTGCTAACTAATTTTCTAGACACGGGAAGTAACTTTCCAAAGGTAACACAGGTCACCGAGTAGTTAAAAATTAAGACACAGGTCATGTGACTTCCAGCTAAGCTTGCTTTCTGTTTCACCAGGACCCTCCTCTCTAGCTTTTATTCCTTCACTCACACACCCGTACCCTTTGCAAATATTCATAAGCCTTTGCTGTTTCCTATACTAGATTCCTGCACCATTGAGATCAGGGTAGACTCTCTCTTCCTAAGTCATGAAGAGTCACAGGAAATTACAGTCACTGCTCATTCAGCACACATTAAAAGGTGCTGTCTTTTGTGTATTTATTTGTGCTCCAATGAGTGGTTATTGTGTGGTGCTTAAGGAAGGGTGCTGTAGACCCAGAAAGCCTGGGTTGAGATCACAGATCCACCACTAACTAATTTTAGGTGAATTACTTACAACTCTGTGTGCTTCCATTCCTCATCTGCAAAATGGGGAGAATCATAGCGCCTGCCTCATAGCTTGTTATAAGGTTTAAGGGATCTAATAGATGCAAACAATTCAGAACAGTGCCTGGAGCGCGTTCCTGCATGGTACGGATAATTTATTATTTATTTTGTGCTTTGCCGTCTTCTGCTTCAGAGGCAAGTTGGTAGAAGGTGGTAGAAGACAGAAATGAATGTGTATTTGGGGAGTCAAATGTCCCACAGTTGAACTTTAACACTAAAATTTAATAACTTTGTTAACTGACTATTCACAGAATACCAACATTATTACCTTTGTTCTTAGACAAACGAGGAAACGGAAGCTCAGAGAAGTTAACATAATTTGCAGAGAGCATGGGCGACAAGATTCAAAGGCCTTTTGTTCAGGTTTTAGGCTGCGAGGATTCTGTCTGACTATGCCTGTGACCAGATAATTTTTAAAAATCACTAATTCTAGATTATAGTATGCAGTCTAGTGATCTTTTAAAATATTGCCTCTAAAAAGGTAAGTTGAAATAATATGTATGCCAGAAAATAAATGTAAGTGATATAAACATACGGGTATCAATTTCCTACTTTGTGGCCTCATTCTCTAAGTTTTAACCATATGGATTATTTTTCTTTTCCAATCCTTGGATAATCCGTACTCTATCAGACCTCTAAGACTGTACACATGCTTGCCCTCTGCCCACTTTGATTCTGCCCACTCTTTCCAACATACACAGAAATGCACAGAAACCAATACTTTGCCCACATGGTTTCTACAGTTTATTTTCAACTTTAACAACATATTATCTGGATCACTTTCTCTGTTCCCCTTCCTAATCTGTCTAGATGCCTCCCTCTTTCTGCCACATTGTCCATTTGCCTTTATCATAGTATTTACTGAGTTACATTGTATTCTCCTAAGTGTGTGTCTATATCTCTTACTAATTTACAAGCTTCTTAGAGTTGAGATTGAGTATCTTGTATTTACTGTTTCAATTATATGACTAGCTCAGTTGACTGAGTTATTACTCAATAAATATTTGATGAATGAAAGAATGAATTACTGAATGAATGAATGAATGAAAAACTATGTTAGTCATTAGACTTCCATACAAAAAGCTACCTCAAAATATCCATCATTTGCAATAGCAACGAACAAAATTGATAGAAGGAGTTAAGTGATTATGTATTTTTAAATGATTTTTTTGAAAATTGGCATAGAGAAATCATCCTTTAAAAAGTATAATTTCAAATGTAAGCCCATTTGTAAATTGCGACATTCATTTTCCCCACATTTGCTTACCTTGAACTAGAAAGACACTGAAATGCCATTTTTAGGACAGAGCTCACATTCCAAAGATTTGTACATAATTCATAGTTTAAGTTCTGCAAGTTTGCATAATAAATAGTTTAAATACTGCAGCAACAGAGCTGGAGAGGAAATTAGGATTCTGAATGAAAAAGTTAATTATACCTCCAAGGATTTTTTTTTTTTTGCAATACATTAAAAACAAGCTTAGAAGAGGATAATTTAGACTAAAAAGAGATGGAAATGCAAGAGATTATGGAAGTGGTGATAACTGACAAGTTATCTTATTAAGTGGGGGTAATTAGACTAAATTAATTTTAAAATTGAAGTAGTGCCTTCTAGATCAACAATAGCGTAAATAATTTCCGGGACTGATGATCTTGCAGCTGGAGCCATTTCTGTTAGATGGACTCTGTTTTTGACATTATCGACCATTTTCTCTGCTTCAGCCATTCTATTCAGATAACCCAGGGGGGTATAGTTTAAAACTGCTAACCCTTTTAGCAAGGATGCCAAAGCAGATCAAAGAACAAGAAATTCTCATCAAGGAAAAGTAGCTTTTTATAAAAAGATGTCACAGGATATCCCTTCATCTGTTCGTGTACCTATTAATCTGCTCAGCCAACATAGGATACCACTGCTACCACTGCTAATAGTGAATACATAATTTTTTAGAATTAAAATTAGCCTTGGTACTGTGCTGACCATGTCATAAGCATTATCTTGTTTATTTTGAAATGCGAAATTTTAAAACTATGGGCTCAGAGCAATGAAGGGGCTTGACCAAGAACAAACAATTAATAATTGGCAGATCTTTGGTCTGAACCCTCTGAGAATGACACCAGAGCTACTGCACATGCATTTGTGCTGGTGTCAAAAACAGAAGCCACCCTTTGGAGATTTTGTAATCTGAAAAGTAAAGACTCGGGGAGCAGAGGAGATCCACCTTAAAGATGACTAATGGAGTGTAGTGAAAATGAAAAAATAAAGAAGCAAAGGGTTTGGGCTCTAGTCTTCTTTGAATCAGGACATAGCAGTGTAAACTTGGGTTTCTTATTTAGCCATTGTACAATACATATCCCAATCTATAAAAGGAGGCAGATAACAGGAATTTGAAGTTAGGAAAGAGGCATACCAATAATGGTGATATTCTATTCCCTTTGAAGGGGATGTCCCCAATTCCTTCTGTGAAGAACTGTCCCTGTTCACACTCCCTGCTGAAAAGGATAGTCAGGTAGCCTTGACTTTCAGCATGGGATAGGCGAAAATATCAGGCCCCTTGCACGGCCACCACAGGTGCTCTGGATAGCGCAGCCAATTCATATGGAAACCAGTGGGGTGTGAGATAGCTTGGTAGGAAGAGCTCTACTCAAAGAATCAAGAGTAGATAATGTGTGCTGGGAAATCAAATTAAATCAGGCAATTGGCACCTTAAATTTTCTCTATCAGCCCACAGTCAATGCATCCCCAACAGCTGGCAGCTCTTATTTTAAAATAGACTCTGAATCTCCCCACTTCCTACCACCTCTTCTGCTACTACCCTCATTGTGACCATCAGCATCTCTCCTTTGAATTATCCCAGTATCTTCTGCCCTTGACTCAAGTAGATTTATTTTTGTCATAGCAGCCAGAACATAGTTCCTCTGTTCAATAGCTTCCCATTCCACTCAAAGTAAACTGAAGCATTCAAAGCAGTTTGCAGGGCCCTCCACAACCCAAATCCCTGCCTTAACTCTTTAATCTCATCTCTCCTACTGCCTTCCTGCCCATCTCACTCCAGCCACTCTGGCCTCCTTTTTGTTCCTGATATTCCCAGTGTGTGTTCTCATGCAAGCACCTTCACCCTGGTTCCTTTCTCTACAATGTTCCTTTCTCACATGTCTGCGTGACTCACTCCCTCACCTCCTAAAGGTCTCTGACCAAATTTCACCTTCTCTGTAAGACCTTCGCAGACCATTCTGTTCAAAATTGTTAGCAGGTCACTTCTCATCTCCCACCCCAGCTTGATTTGTCTCCATTGTATGGATCATTCTCTGATCTAATAACGTATTTACTGTCTGTATCTCCTAACTGGAATGCAAAGTCTCCACGGGCAGCAGTTATTGTCTGCTTATGACACTACGGTATCACCAGCATGGCAGGCATTGTTGTCATACGATGAGCGTGTGTTGAATAGCTGTTGAATAAGTGAATGCGTAAATGAATAAAAGACGTGACTGGGGGGCCAAAAGACCAGCCACGAGAGACTGTTGCTGAGCTATGGAGTTGAGTAAATAGAATCCAGCAGGCAGAATGGAAGGTCGTAGCGAGTGGATCCAAAGTACACAATAAAGAAGCAGGTGAAAACACTGGAATAATCACATATCCCAGAGGGACAAACCATAGACTCTTGCTCTAAGATCCAAAAAACCACCTCACACTCCTAATTCCAGTGTGACCTACTCTGGTACGCATCCTCCTCTGGAACATCAAGACATCCGCTCACTCATAGCTACTCATAAAATCCATCATCTGCCTCGAGAATTTGCCTTAGATTCAGTCTTTATTCCCTATACTCAAAGAACCCTAACAAACCTTTGTCTCTAAGCCCTACTGATCCCAAATGCTGTATCCGGCACCTTCACGTATATTATCCCATTGACTCTTCCTGGAAACGTTGCTTCATAAACATTGTTATGACTATTTTACAAGAAGCAGGATCTCCAAGCTAAGTCACTTATCAGCATCACATGTGGTGTTGGGGCAGGCCTGGGATTCAAGTACAGACCTTCTTTTTCTACACTACAGTGCCTCCTTAGGGTTAAGTAGGTTTTTGTTTTTAGAGGTACAATCACATGATCGCTTTTATGTATCCTGCTTATGATTCTAAAACTCTTACAATTCATGTGTCCTCCTAGCATTACCTCCCAAAAACATTGAACTTGTTACCTTAATTTTTTTATGGAACCAGAGTTAGCAAGAGATAAATATCTTTGTTCCTCCTCTTATCTTCTGAAGATGAGATTTTGCTTATCCGTCCCCTCCCTGTCTCTTCCTGTAAGTCACCAGACCCCAGCAGGGTCATGGTTGCCAATACATCAGGACACTCAGGAGCCAATTACACAAGGATGAAACAGACACCTGACAGGCAAAAACATTCTTCTGGCCTTGATGGACAGCTGATTAGCAATTAAAGGGATGATTTATGGCTTAAAGGAAAGAGTGGCCATCTATCTCATGAGCACATACACACCCGTACATATAAAATACATCTTCCCCAAAACCTTTGAGTCACATAAATATCGTCCTGGACTTGTTCATTCTTCATATTTGTGTCAGGTAATGTAAATACCTTGCCCAAGGGCACACAGATAATCAGGATTCTATATTTTCTGATCTACTCAATTATTCTTTTTGGTCAGTATGTTGCCTCTCTACCTTTAAAGATAAAATTCAGTCTTTGGCCTCATTTCCAAGACTCTCAATAATCTGAACATCTTTAATGCCATCCTTCCTCTGCATTTCCATTTAAAAAGCCACTTCTTCTATGAAGTCTTCCACTTTCTTCATTCCTTTTAGTTAATTCCTACTTTCTATTAGCTCTTACTGCATTGTCATACTTCATTCCAGCAGTCATCACAGTCTGGAGGGTTGTAGTTATGACAGTGTTTCTCTGACTTCCTGATTCCTGCTGGAAAGAGGAACTTTAACTCAAAGCTATTCAACAAGAACACTAAAGAAGACAGCCAAGAATCTGAGGTTTTCTCTCTGACCAGGATTCTTTCTATCATCCAGATGCTCTCAGGGGACACTGAATGGTGGACAAAATTAATAAGTTTCCTGCTAACAATAATTTACCCTCACTTGCCTAATGACACTGAACCACAGGTAATCAGTAGAGTTAAATAGAAACATAATCTCCTTTCGTAAACTTTTAAGTATTCAATCAACCAAGATCCAGTATTTGTTTCTACCAGAATTTCTAACTGCAAGAGATTAAATAAACAAACAACAACTACCATCACAATAAAACCTAGCAGTCACAATTTAGGCTGCAGAGCAACCTTTCCAGTTGAGTTTATTCACAGCCCTCATTGTGTTCTCCTTGGTGAAATCAACCAATTCTGGCCTCTATGTGCCCATCCTGCCACCAGCCCCACCCAGGTGTAAGGAGTCAATGAGCTTTCAATGATGATTTTGCCCTACAGGAGCCACAAAAAACAGGATCTGTCCCAAACCAGAAAAGCCACAGAGTACCAACGTCAACTTTTGCCCCCAAGCAAGCAGGTTTAAAAATTATCATATTTCTCAAACATCTATGCTTTCTTTCGTTTTCTTGAAGCTACTATCTATTGAATACTTAACATCTGCCAATCACACTGTGAAGCTTTATCTGCATCCCAGGAGTCCGTGCTCTTTGTCACCAGGGTGGGTTGACAGTCATGAACTCAAGCTGGCTTGGCTGAATCCACAGCCTCTGTTTATGTTCACTGAACTCAGTTTTCCTCTGCTAAGCCCTGCTCCTAATACAAGGAGTCACAACAGAGTCCACAAGAAACAGATTTTCTAGAATTTGGATTCTTCTATCTTCTTTTGCCAAGATTTCTGACAATGAATCTCTTCCGAGACAAATGCCTGCTCCAACAGGGACCTAGACTGCAGCGTCCACGTAGGCACTGCAATTGGACTGCCCCAGGCTGCTCACCTCATTCCACAGTGCACATCATGGCCCAGACCAAATCTCAGTTCCTTTTTCCTGCCTTTGTGCTAATATAGTATATCGTGGATGTGCCCAGAGAATGGGTTTGAAAATCTTAGCTATGTCACTTTACAATATTGTCTTCACATTTTTGGTTAATGTTCTCTGAACCTTCTCCTTCCATGAGAATCTGCACTTGTCAATAGGCTTGTGGGCAGCAGTGCTCTGCCTAAAAATGGCATGGGCCCATCAGAACCAAAGGGGGAGATAGCTTGCAAAGTTAATCAGACAGAGACATTTACCAAAGTGGTTATAAACCTGGGCACTGGACTCAGATTACCTGGGTTCAAAACCAGGCCCCAACATTTACCACTTGAATAAACTAGGCAAGCCATTGTATTGCTATGAGCACTAGAACCTGTTTCAGCAAAGTTGAGATAGTAGTGTCTAGGGTTGCTATAGTAATGCAATGAGTTGTATCTTGTAAAATGCTTCATATGCTTGCAAGCCCTTTAGCATCATTACTGTACACGTCGTAGGAGCAGATGTGAAAAGCTGGGACCTGGGACCAGGGAACAGAGGGCTGTAAATTGGGAAGCTGGGAGCGGTGGGGGCACATCATTGGGACATGAGAGACTCTTCTTGTCCACAGTGGAATCCTTTGTGAAATTCCTATAAAATAAGTGGAAGAGTTGACTTCATTTATAGGACCAGAAACACTGTAGTAGCCCTCATAAATACTATATTCATCTCCAAATTATCTTCATCAAATAAGAAAAATCAAGCAGAAATGTTTCTCTTGAATAATTTGGAATATTGAGATAAGAATAGGTTTAGGGAAGAAGCATACTTTGCTAACTCACCTATTGCTAATTGCTTAGGGGGAATTGATTTCTTAAAATTAATATTTGCAGGAAAAGTTTTTTTTAATTAGTGTAACATTTGCTACATGCAAAGAGCCATATGAAATGTAGGTACAAACTCAGAAGCATTGTAATAAAAGCAAAACTTTTCAGCTTACTGTCTAACAATAAAAAGGACGTGGTCCTTGACTCAGTGGAGCTTTCTGTCTGCAGGAGATGATGTGTCTCTTTATTACTATAAAAAATAATTTAATAAGTACAAGAGCAGTTCACTAAATATTATGGGTACAAAGTGTAGGGATTAATTAATTTATTTTTCAGGGATCTAGATGATTTTAAAACTAGGTTGTAAATGATATCTAGTGCTTCATTGTTCCAATGAAGAAAAAAGAAAGTATTCTTGACGAAGGAACTTACATGTTTAAAGGCACAGAAGTAGTGCAGGTGTTTTAGGGAGTGGTGGTATTTTTGATGGTCTGAGCAAAGAAAGCATCTGTCAGGAGAAAACGAGATGGAAAGGATTTATAGTTGAAGACAAAAGAAGTTTAAGATGAAGATTTAAACAGCATCTGCAGCATTATTGAAACACTTGAGTGTGTCCCACTCAGATCCTTTCTTCCTGCCTTCTCCTTAGAAATAACCCTTGTGCTGAATTTTTTGTTTATGATTGTCTCACATCTTTAAAATATAATTTTGGACTTTTGTCCTCGATAATTTCCTCTAATAGGTGGTATATGTGTACCATGGAGTACTACTTAGCCATAAAAATGAATTAATATCTTTTGCAACAATCTGGATGGAACTGAAGTCCATTCTCCTGAGTGAAGTATCCCAAGAATGGAAAAACAAATACCACATGTGCTCACTATTAAATTGTTACTAACTGATGAGTACACAGGTGCGCAGAAGGTAGTAAGACTCAGTGGAAAGCCACCAGCGGGGAAAGGGGAAGAGATGAGGGGAATAAACCAACCTAATGGATACTGTAAACACTATTTGGGTGGTGGGCACACCTATAGCCAGGACTCAAGAATTACAAAAATGATCCATGTGACCTAAAACATTTGTATCCACTTAATATTTTGAAATAAAAAACACTAGAATATAATTTTACCACCATATGTGCATACTTCAAAACACTAATATTTGAGCTTTTAAAAATGCTATTGTAAAGTAGTCTTCTGATGCTTGATTTTATTTTGATTCAACACGCTATGTTTAAAAATCAGCTATATCATTTATAGCTGCAATGTATACATTTTCACTACTATATCACATTCCCTTGCGTGGAGTCATATAAAAGAATACTCACCGCAACAAAAGTTTTAGGAACACAGATCAGTTTCTCCATTTCAGTAGCGAGTTTAGCACTGGTACAGAGGGTAGGCATAGCAACAGTTGCCGAACTGACTGGGGCCAAGAAACCTGAAACTCCCTTTTGAGGTCTGTGTTTAGAAATCATTACGATCTTTTTTGACAACTGCATTGCAAATTGGATTTACCTTTTCAATTTTGCATTATTCTTGTGTTATTGGGATTATGATGAATAATAAGATAATAACAGCAATTAGCCCCTGGATGACTAATGGTCCCTTAAATTGATTTTGAAGAATCAATTTGCACATCTTCCCATGGCCAAATTAGAATAGGGAGGGACAGAGAGTGTTTCATGAACTTCCCTGAGAATGAAAATGCTACAGTTATGTCCAACGAACATGATGGGTGGTGTGGAAACTCCCTAGGGCTTGGGAATGGGGGCTGGGGCAATTTAACAACCCGGACTTTCTTTCTTGACAAAGAGAAACTTGAAGGGCCAAAGGAGTTTCTTCCAAAGTTTGTTCCTAAGTTGGTTATTTAAAACTTAGAGGTATTTTTAACATGGAACTAGCATTGTATATTGTATTTTCAGTTTCTCCCAGCCTACCAAAAGCTATTGAACCCGTAGCGGGCCTGAAGTATAATATTTGATCTTTTCCCCAGGTTATGAGAGCAGAAATGCCTTCAAGGTCCAACTTGGGCCTCCACACAGATGCTATCTCACCACTACAGTGGCATCTGGGACTCCACTATGGAGTGGAGTCTCACGCCACTCCAAGTTACTGGGGATGGAGCTACGGTTTGTGTCCGGAGTCCCAGTAGGATGGGGGAGGAGGAGGAGAGTTATAGAAGGAAGAGAAGGGAAGAGGCTGCAGTTGGAGTTCAGAGAGCTGTAGTGGAGGCCCTAACTCCCTGTCAATAAAATCCCTAAATTCATCTTTTGGATTCATATTTTCTGGTTAGTCTTTTACTTTACTTTGCAGAATTTGGATATTTCTGCACATGCATTCACAGATTATACCATTCCCTACTGCTTCTGACTGGATTTATTTCTTTTTTCTAGTCCTGGGCCAGTGCAGAGGTATGCTGCCTTTTATTAAAAACCAAGAGAAACATGGAATCATAAATATATTTAATTCATTGCACAAACCATGAAAGTAAATTCTAAAGAAATATTAACTAATAAGCATTGCAATGAAGTGCAGATCAGTGAGGGAGAGGGGCACAAACATCAAAATCCATAACAAATTCTATGAGTAAAGCTAAGTAAGAGCCTCAAGAAGTAATTTTTCAGAGAGGGTATTTGAAGCAGACTCCATAGAGGAGAACGTATTGGATCTTGGTTATAAGAAATGTCAGGCCCGGATGTTCACTGAGCCTTCCTGACCCTTGAGATCTGTAGAAGATTGGTCTGGGTCCCAAATTTTGTGGCCTATGGAAGTCCAAAATGCTCATGAGATTTCTGCAAGTTTCTGAGCAAGTTTATATTTTTGTAATTTGAACTCATGGTTTACCCGTTCACAAGTCATCTCAGCATCACAGGTATGATGCCGCACACCTGGAGACTGCTCTGAGCTGTCAACTGGACATTCATCTTTGCACTTTTTTCATCCACACTCATGTATTTATACAGATACACACACACACACACACACACACACATACACACCTGTCACCGACACATACCTGTTTTAACACAGAGACCACTTTAGTAAAAAATTTGGGACACTAGGAAGAGTATTACATCACAATAATTCAAACCACCCCCAACTGAGTCCTAAATAGTCTTGGTTATTAAAGTTTCTTTGTTTCTTGACTGAGGATTTTTCATGACTGTTTCATCCTGCAGCGTATCCAGGCCTCACATCGTCTGGGGCCCTCTCACTTCTTCCCTTTCCCATAGCTTTTCCAGACCGCATCCCTCTCAGATGCGTTCAGGACCTTCCAAAGCACATTTATTCTGTTTTGCATAATAATTCAGCCCTTCCCAGTGCCTGCTCCTCACTCAGCTTCATGCCCACCTTTGGCTATCCAAATTCATTAAAGGATATCTGTCCTGCTTAGAATACATTTATGATTTATAGAGCAATTATTATTTCATTGGTTATACCAGAGTGAAGATGTCCAAGTAAAAGTAATGTGACCAGAAAATATTTAAAAGTATTAATTTTTTACCGACCTAGTAACTCATCAAATTTCTTTCTCAGCATATATTCCTGAACATAAGCCCACTCCTGCTTTGGATGACACTATGTTTATAGAAAACAGAGGCATGTAGTGATTCTAACTTAAGGGGAAAATATAAAATGTACACATGGAAAATTAGCACCCCCCCAGTATACACACACAAACACACACACACACACACACAGCAAGAAAAGAGGAACACTGATGTGTGTCATCAAAAGGAGATTGCTCTGTTTTGCCTGAGATGCAGCACCTGTCACCAGTGCAGGCAGGTGTGTGGACTAAAGGCCATCCCACCTCTATTCCAGTGGTAAACAGCACATCTCAACTGTGGTGAGGAGCTCTAGAGGAGTACTTGTAGTTGCTATCAATAAATCTTTGATCAAATGACAAGGGAAACTGCCACTTGTGTTCTGGTATTTTCACAGCTCTCCCCAACACACACACACAAACATACTAATAACTACACTGTACGGACCATTATCTTTCAACAGCAATATGAGTACAAGCTTTAGGAACAGAGATTGAGGCCCTTGGGGTGGGGGGTGGTGACGTGGAAGGAAAAGAGCACCTAGCAACACCTCCTGATCTCAAGCTGCCCTTCCCCAAAACACACACAATCAAGGCTGAATATACGAGAGCCAACCCAAGATGTCCCACCGAGTTAAGGTACTGGTGGAACATCTACCCCGTTGTGTGTGGGGGTGAGGTAGAGGGATCAACAGATCTGACACATACTGGCATTTCCTAGACATGTCATCCAGAGGTTGATTTGTGAGCCAGATATCTACAGCAGAAGGAGGAAAACACAGTCTCCCGACAGGGTTAAAGCAATGGGATGTGTGTGGGCTGCTGATAATACCTCCAGGACCAGGACTGTAGAGTCTACCAGCAGCAGTGGTAAAAAAGAGAGAAGGGCTGAAATCTCACCGGAAGAGTGAATCTCCCTTCTTACATCATCTCTTTAACTTCCAGCATTCTTAGCAATGTCATCACTTATGCATTCGTGTCACCAGATGTCACCTTTAAGATACTGACTTTTAATTTTATTTTTATTAGTACACAATAGATGTACACATTTGGGGGGTACATGGGATAATTTAATATAATTGTATAATTTATAAAGAGCAAATCAGTGTAATTGGGACATCCATCACATTAAATTTTCACGGGTGATTGAATGTCTACCATGTGCCAGGAGGTGCCGTATGCTTTTCAGTGCATTCTTCTTTATCTCATTTGGGCTTCACATTGCCCATGGACACTGATATTTTATTCCCATTTTTCAGATTACATAAAAAATCGGATCACAGATATAAAATGATTTGCTTAAGGTCACAGAAGTAATAAATGTCAGAGTCAGGATTTAAACACGGTCTTCTGATCCCAAGTTCATGATTCTTTCCACACCAGTAATATATTCCTAAAATATTAGATCTAAAATGGTTGTTAAAAATTATTTTGTCCAGGGATGACAGATATATTCTCAATGATGTGCCAACTCTAATCATTCCAGGCTGCCCAGAGTATGTGCTGAGAAGAACATGGGGACCCATCGCCAGCTCAGTGGGGAAAAGTACCATGATTGATTCTTGATGTCTGCCTCAGGCTCTGCTGCCAGGTCCTTCCCAACCTCAGCTTAGTTCTCTCTTCCCATTTTTACAGATGGGAAAATTGATGCTGAGAGATTTAAAGTGAGTTGCCCAAGAGCACGCAGCATGGCGTTGGCAGAGCCGCGGTTAAGTCTCCACTTCTCCTGAATTCGTACCTCTTGCTCTTGGCGTCTCCCTGGTCCTTCCCTTGGAGCTCTCGTGGGAAACTTGCCAAATCATTCGTTTTTCTCTGAATCACTTTCTGACCTTGTTTTTCTCTCTCATATAAGACGTGAACAGCATCTGAATAAAGTGCTTTGAAGAGGAGTCCGTTGTGAAACGCCAGCTTGCTCTTGTCAATAAGATTCCTCAAAGTTTTTGTAAGGAGTTGCTGAGAGGAACATGCCACAAGGGACTGATGGGCACCAAGTGCTGGTGTTGGGACTGGATAAACAAATGCAGGGGAGTCAAGCAATAACCAGACCCAGCTCAGCAGTCAGGAACCAGCTGGGGCTAAATTTCCCTTAATGATTTTGATCTGACCAGCTCAAAGCACTATGGAATAGTTCACTGCTGCAAGGAAAATGACTGCGGAACTGTTTAAATTTAGGAGAAACAGAATGAGGAACAGAGTCATTCCCTGAAATGGCTTCTATTTCATGGTGGAGATAAAGTACATATATGGAAAATGAAGTGGAAATTTGAAGAATCTATCCAGATTATTCAGACTAAAAAGTATTCTATAGTAGTCCCTAACTCATGAATTGTAAAATTAAATGAGTCAATGCCCATAAATTATTTAGCTAGTTCCTGGAAAACAATAATTGTTTAAAGATCAATAAATAATAATATTTTGTAAGTGAAAGAAGGTTGTAGGAGTGTGGGGGGAGTGATGATGCATGTGTGTATGTATGTGTATTTTCCATTTTTGAATGATCTGCTTGACTAATGCAATTGCTGCTATGTTATAGACACACTCTAATTCTCTTCACATCTGTAAATGGAGAACAACCCCACTTTAAACTGGAATACTCAGGTATTGTTTTTTCTCATTGAACACAGGCATCTTTTTATTATTATTTTTATTTCAAAATATTAGGGGAGTACAAATATTTTAGGTTACATAGATCACTTTTGCAATGTTTGAGTCCCAGCCAAAGGTGTGCTCGTCACCCAAATAGTGGTAGGTAGGTTCTTTCCCCTCTCTTTTTCCCACCTCCACCAGGTTGATTTCCACTGAGTTTTTGTTCCTCTGTGCACACATGTGTGCTCATCAGTTAGTTCCAATTTAATAGTGACTACATGTGGTGTTTTTTTTTTTTTTTACCATTTTTGAGACACTTCTTTTCAGAGAATGGTCTCCAGTTCCATCGGATTTTTGCAAAAGGCATCCATTCATCATTTTTTATGGCTGAGTAGTATTCCACGGCATACATATACCACATTTTATTATATTAATCCACACATGAATCATGGACACTTAGATTTATTCCACATCTTTGCAATTGTGAATTGTGCTGCAATAAATATTCAAGTGCAGGTGCCTTTTTGGTGAAAAATCTTTTTTTCCTCTGGGTAAATACCCGATAGTGGGATTGCTAGATCGAATGGTAGGTCTACTTTTAGTTCTTTGAGGAATCTCCATAATGTTTTCCATAGAGGTTGTACTAATTTTCCATCCTACTAACAGTGTATAAGCGTTCCTTTCTCTCTGCATCAATCCAGCATCTTTGTTTTTGAAATTTTTGATAAATGCAGAACCATCTTATTCAATATTCTGGTATTCATGAGATGTGTCTAATGAGGATTATTATATTTGAGTTGCTGTTCATAAAACTGAGTCACAAAGAGGTTAAGTGATTATCTCCACGTCACCCAGGTATTGAGTATTTGGGCGATGATGAGAAAGGGAGTCTATTCACTCCCAATTCAGAGTGTTGTGTACTATCTCCTCTTTATATTAGAATAAAAAATGCCTCTACTGTCCCATCCCTTTTTCCCTCTTCTGTATGCCTTGTATCTTCTGTTTTTCATTTCCTATTTCTTATTCTAATTCAATTCAACAATTATTTATAAAATTTCTGGTGATAATTTGACCACTAGACCATGAATAAAACTTGGTCCATATTAATGGCAAATGCTGATGACTGCTTAACCCTACTTTTCTTTTTGACAGATTTTATTCAAACCATTATGTTCCCTAGTTTAACATGGGGGAGGAAAACTCTATCCCAGACTCCAGGAATAAATGCAGAATATCAAGGGTACTCATTTCCATGCCAGGGATTTGCACTGGTCACGCCTTGGATGATGAGACGAGGTCTACTTGGGTCTTCCATGGAATATTTTCTTTGTCAAAAAGATTCCAGAAGAGATGTTAAATTTTTTGTAGTAGAAGTTGGAATCTCTGGATGGGAAACTAACATTACACCTGCTTCGTTCCTAGAAAGAAGCGGATTTCTGGCATTGCAGGTCTGGAAACTCTAGGCTTCCTGGCATGTGAAGCAATTTCCCGTTTGAGTCAGGGTTTTCTCTAACCAGCTGCTGGAGGCAAATTCAATGATAAAGTGCCCTAAAGAAACTCTGCAGTTCTTCTTATTGCTATAGTCTATGGTTACCAACAAACACAGTGGGGTAAGATTTAAAATAGAATATTGCTTCTTCTGGCCCTTGATAGCTGTGCAACGCGGGGCAAATTTATGGGTGCTTGGGGTGCCTCCTTCATTTCCTCTGGTTTATTGCTCTAACAGCACATATCGTCCCCTGAAGAGCTATACATTTTACTGTATATATACATATGCATAATAGACATGCAAATATATACTAGATATGTAACATATATGTATGCCTATTTTTTTTCTTTTTCCTTTCTTTCATATAAGCTCCATGAAGGCAGGGATTTTTATCTGTATTGTTTGCTTCTGAGTCACAGAGTTTGCCACACTGTAGGAGGTTAATAAATAGTTGCTTAATAGATTCATTTATTGATAAGTGAATTAAAAAACAGTGACAAATATGTTATAGGATTATTGTGATGATAAGTGTAGTTAACATATGTAAATATTTTTAATTTGCCTGGCATATGATTATTAAAACAAATAGAGACAACTAATTTCTCTAAGTATTGGCAGTATATCTATAACTGGTTCTAGTATAAATATTTATTGAAAGTCATCTGTCATGTCATCTACCCTCTAGTGATAATAAATGTCTGTTGTTTTAAGCCTCTGAATTTTTGGGTAATTTGTTCTGTGGCAATACACGGCTAATATACTACCTATAACTCCAACACTCCTCACCTTTTTCTCTGTGCTCTGAGCTCTCTTTCATCATTCTCAGATTTTATGTACCCAAATATCTATTTTCATTCAGCAAACATTTATATGTGCCACCTACTTGCAGGCATGGTGTTAGACATTGACAGAACTGTCAGGACCTGCAAGCTTCAAGCCATGTCAAATTCCACCTGCTTCAGGATGCATCTCTGGAGTTTTCTGACGTACACCGATTGGCCTCTTGAATTTCCACAACTTGGAATTCTACAGCTTGACATTAAATGTTAAGGTTTCCTTGACTGTACTCTGGTTGTTTCAACAATCAGGAGCAGTAAAGAAAGCTTGTAATACTTACGTATCCCTCCAAATAGGGTGGAATTTTCAAAACTGCATAGAGGTGAGTGAGTAATATCCCTCCATTAATCTATTTGGTTATCTCCAAAGTCATATAAATCTTGCTACAAACAAATCCATATGCTAATACTCACATGTTCTTGAGTGATTATTTTATGTCACACTTTTCCCATGTATCATCTCATTAAAACTTTTCAGTGACCCACTTTGGAAGACACTGTGATTATATCCCTTTTATAGCAGGGGGGATAGACACTTAAATAACTTAACCAGTGTAGGAATAGATTAAGTCAGAAATTGCACCTGAGCAGTCATACACCAACATTTGTGTGTTAAGCTTTCCTCTATTTTGGCATATACATCCACACTATTTGTAACATGGATTATTAGACAGTGAAAGAGAAGCAACCTAGGAATGTGGAAATGTAGAGTTTAATTTTGGTTCCATCCTCTATTATTTGAGTGATTTTGGCTAAATCAATTAATTCATATGGTCTCAGTTGTCTCATTTGAAAAAAAATTCTTTATTTTTAATTTTATGGGTACATATTAGTTGTATGTATTTACAGGGTACATGTGATGTTTGATAAAAGCATACAATGTATCATTACACATTATAAATCCTGTATCAAATTAGGGTAATTAAGATATCCATCACCTCAAACATTTGTCATTTCTTTGTGTTAGGAACATTTCAATGCCACTCTTTTAAAATGAAAAAAATGTCTACCTTTTTTACTTCACAGGATTGTTTATGAATCTCCACATGGAATAATACATGTGAATGAAACTTTGCGAATTGTAAGTCATGACATGAGAGTGAAGTATTTATTCGTGAAATCAGAAATCTGTTTTGTTCCCTTTCTATGTGCTGGACACGATTGTAAACACTGGGGAAACAGCACTTGGGCATTGCCTGTCCTAGTTGAGATTATAATCTGTTGGGAAGGAGGTAGACAAATAAATAAAATAAATAGCATGCTGTTAGAAAATGGTTCGCACTATTACAACAGTAACAACAGAAGTAGGCGAGGGATATAGAAATGTGGTGGGGAGGTGACACAGTTTTAAGTAGGGTGATGCGGGAATGTCTGAATGAGAAGATAACATTTGATTATAGAGCTGAAGAAGGAGATGAAGCATGTGTTTCAGATATACAAAGGAGTTATCTTCCAGGTTTAAAAAAATAAAGAAAACAAAAAGAGCACATTCAAATGTTCCAAGGTGAGAATATGTGTAGTTTGTCTTAGAATAGCAGGGAAGCCGGTGTGGCTGAATTAGAGTGAGCTGGGGGAGAGTAACACCAGAGCTGGGGAAAAAGGCAGAGTAAGACCCTGTAAGTCATTGTAAGAACTTTGGCTTTCACTGTGATCAAGATGGACGTCCATCGGAGGAGTGATGTCATATTTTGAAAGGAATTCTCTGGATACTGTGCCAAAAGATGATGACATCCTGGTGGTGGTAGTTGTGGATAGATGAGCAGTGGTCCAATGCTGGGCATACCTGAAAGATAAAGTAAATAAGATTTTTGTTGGCTGATGAGATGTGGGATGTACAAAAGAAGGTATGTAATTACACACGGATAGCACAGGCATTTGGCCTGAGCAACTGAATGGATGGAGTTTATATTTATGGAGAAATGAGTAAGAACATGGGAATTGAGTCTGGTGGGGGCCAGAGTGGGATATTGATTACAGTGGATGTGCCTATTAGACGCTGGGAGGAGACACTCAGTAGAGTTGGATATAGGGACCTGGAGCTCCAGGGAGACATCTTGACCAAAGATGTAAATTTAGAAGTTATTAGTGTAAAATGGCATATGAAGCCATGTGCTGGATGAGCTCCCCAAGGGAATGACTGCATATAGAGAGAAGAAGCAGCCCTGGGACAAACACTGTTTAGAAATGACAAGATAAAGGGGCCCCAGGAAAAGACATTGCAAGTGTCCAGTCAGACAGGAAGAAAAATAAAGTGTATATATCTTAAATCAAGTGAACCAAATTGTAGTTTCAACAGTCAGGAAGTATGGTTGATCCTTAAACAATGCGGAGGTTAAGAGAATTTATCCCCCACCCCCTACAGGTGAACATTTACATATAACTATTGGCTCACCCAAAACTTAACTACTAATAGCCTACTGTTGACTGGAAGCCTTACCAATAACATAATGTGTGTGTAACACATATATTGTATGTTACATGTATTATATACATATTCTTACAATAAAGTAAGCTAGAGAAAAAGACAACGGTATTATGAGAACTACAAGGAAGAGAAAATATATTTACTATTTATTACATGGAAGTGGATCATCATAAAGGACTTCATCCATATTGTCTTCATGTTGAGTAGGTTGAGAAGGAGCAAGAGAAAGAGGAGGAGGAGGAGGAGGAAGAGGAGGAGGAGGAGGAAGAGGAGAGGTTGATCTTGCTGTCTCTGGGGGTGGTAGAAGCAAAAGAGGTGGAGGAGGTCATAGGGGAGACAGGTAACTCAATACAATTTTTATTGGAAAAAAATCATGTGTAAGTGGAATCTCACAGTTCAAGCGTGTTGTTCATGGGTCAACTCTAATAACTACGTAAATGTTTCTGTTAAGTGAATTAAGATGGAGACTACAAATTAAATAATAGATTTAGCAACAGGGAGTTTCAGGAGACCTTGGAAAGATAGGTGGTGTTATCATTATTATTGAACTCAATGAGTAGAAAGAATGCTGAATTTGGAGTCAGGACACTTAGGTTCAAGTAAAATAAACTAACAAAGGAAGGAGGCAAAAACATGAACGCTTTCCTCATGGGGCGATGATGATGATCAAGTGGTATAACGAAGCTAAAGATACTCTGTGGAACAGGAGGAGATATGCAAATGTCAAGTCCAAAACATCACAGCCATGGGGGCACCTGTGATTAAGTATTTGCAACTGCTTTTGTGCTCTCAAAGACTGCTCTATCATGCACTAGCTCCAACCCCCAACACACACACACACACACACACACACACACACACACATATACACACACACACTCACAGAGTATACATGGGTTCTCTCCATAATGCTGGAAACCGAGTACGTATCACGAAGCTCTAGCAGGTTTAGGAGTTAAGCCAGCCTGTTGCAGATCTGGTGCCGCCGACATTACCAGACGGCATTAATTTAATTCCACTCAGTTATGCTTTTAAATTTGATTTGAGAAATGTGTCATAAAATGCTATTGAGAAGTGCAGTGCTGCATTTCTAAGCAGGCTGAGAGCTTGTGTGTGTTCTGGGAATCCCTGAGAGAAACGAATAGAAATCAGGTTGTGGCTGTAGACATCAGGGAGTTTACTCTTTGCTGGGATCTGGCCACGGAGGTTTGCTCACTGTTGAGAGCAGATCAGAAGCAAAACATGCATCTCTAAGAAATAAGGAAGGGATTACAAAGAATAAATGAAGGCATATGAAAAATTATAGTTTTAACAAAAAACAGGGATAGTTTAAAAGACTTTGCATATATTTGAAACTGAGTTTCTTTTCTTTTTTTTTAGATCTTTGGCTTACTCGCTATACTGGGTTATCCATATTACTTTCCCATTTCTATTTACTGGTCCCAGTTTCTCTATGCTTACGCTGAAAATGATTGACTAAATCAATTGTCTCCAAAGAGAGACAAAGTTTCCTTAAAGTGCATCACAATAATCCTTTGGGATATGAAAAGAAAATTTTGAGACTCTCCTTTTCATTTATTTTTAGTGCATCTTTTAAAATGTATTTCTCTTGTGCATGCTTTTGCAATGCACAGAATATGAATAGCAAGTAAATAAATAAGTAAGTCCATATTGGATGTGTATTCTCCCTGTCTCTACATCTGTCTCTTATCGGTTGATTAACGAATTGATTGATTTATGTATTCTGATAGAGATATGTAATTAAAATAATCTAGAGAAGACTTGCCTGATTGATCTCCCAGAGTTTTCGTAGCTCTATTTTTTAAAAAATGAGTTTATGGTCCTGAAATTGGTTATTCTAATCATTGTGATTATCTTTTTTTAAAAAAAGTGAAATGACAGTCTGACTATTGAATTGACTCCTCAGCTTTTGGCTTTTTATGATTAAAAAATAATAATACTAACTCTTTATACCAGGAATTTAGTAGAGGCAGCAAAAGTGTCTCAGTTTCCACATTTCAAAAATATCTAAAGTGATAGCTTACATGAAGTTTTTAAGGGGCAGCAAAATATTTTAGTTTAGTTCAAAATGTCTTAGCCATGATCCCAGCTCTGCCACTGGTTTGCTGTGGGAGGTTGGACCAGCCACACCAACCCTCGGGCATAATGGCCTGGTCTGCTGATGTAGAAGTTTCCAGTTCTCCTGATGCAGAGCTCAGCTCCATGTTGGCTTCCCCAGATAGATCTTCCCTGACTCCACCCTCCCAGGGACTGCTTCTCCCCTGGCCTGCAGTAACTCTTTATCATGCATATTACTTTATTTTCTTCATAGAACAATAACTACCTGAAATTGTTTATTTATTATTTCATTGATGTATTTATTGTCTGTCTTCTTTAACCAGAATGTGAGCTCCATGGAAACTGCAAGAAGCACAGGCAGTTGTACCAGGTAGCAAATGAAGTTCAAGCTTCAGGCCCCCAGGGGGTTATATTAGCAATCACATGGTTATGAGTTTTAGTTTTGTTTTGTTTTTCTAGAATTTTCCAAAGGAAAATATTCCATTACATGATTGGTCAAGACTACTGTCTCTTTTTGCTCTGAAGCTCCTTCCATTATTCGTTACTTTGTGTCCAGTGGTGTGGGCATCTTGGGATCCAGCTAAAGGGAATTTTAACTGGGTATATAATTTGTGAAGTTTGAGGGGATATGTTTTTGTGTAGTTTGTTATTTCTGTGTCTAGTCATTGTTAGCAAGATTCCACAGATTCTTAAGGGGAAGAGCTAAGATTCAAAGGGACAGCTGTCTGCCTCTAAGACAGATGATCTTAGTATTCACACTGGATTGCCTTTTTGTAAGTTTAGTGATAAAACGACAGGTGTATGTTTCCAAAACTTAAAAGTATGGTTATTTGTCTTCAGTTACTTGTCAATATTTAACACTGACTTCCCACCTGCCTTCCTGGCTGCAAGACAGGTTTCTAGACTCCTCATCCATTTTTGCCCCCTTTGCTCACCGTACATTATCTGAAATGTGCTTCCAGACTCTGTGCCTTTGAGACGCTACCATCGTTCACGTCTTTCATTGGTCAAAATCGCCTTACCCAATCAAACTTTTGTGTGTTCTTATTCAGTTCCTGCTGACTTGTCATGAAGTGCAGACACCAACAAAGTTAGGATACAAGTCATAATACAACAATACACAGCGGACGTTGGTTACAAACTGGTAATGAATGGTGGTGGTATTATCAGTGCAAACACAATATAAATCACTGCACAAAAAAAACTTGGAATTCCCTAAGATCTTAACACTCAGAGATCAAGGAAACTTGGTACAGAGTTTTCCAAAAGGAGATCAATGCTAAATATTTATTTACTAATTTTCAACCAAAAATTGTGAAGCTGAATGGAACTTTTTCAAATTGTCCCCTTAAAAATATTTAACTGAAGGAAAAAAATATGAATTAACTTTCTAATCTCTCTACAGAAAAGGATATAAAAACATCATCATATGAAGATACCAAAAATATGCAGGTAAAATGTAGACAATATAATAGAGGTGTGGTATGTAGGGTTACAAAGAAAAATTATGTTGATCTTCTGAATTTTGTGAAATGTTTGTCAGCATTTCAGCATTATTATCAGGTAAGCTCTGTGATTTGTTATGATGACTTTTCTAATTTTAAATAAAGAGTATTTTTATGTCTAATTTTTTTTGTTATTTTTGTATTCTTTCCTTAAGGGGGCTCCTTACATTCTATAAGCTACTGTCCCCACCAAACACAGTTCAACCTGACAGGAAACCTACATTTTTCCCTAAAACTTGTATTCCCGTTTTTTAAAATAAGGAGAGAGTCAACAAATGTTCAACAGAATCACAAGAACCGCTTTTCAACTTGATTTGCTGTTTCTCTTGAGAACCATATGATAGAAACTTTGACCCTTCTTTCTTAGATGCCACTAAGAATTACTCCAAGGAGACATTCTCCTGGTGAAGACTACAGGATCCTCTTTTAACAAGCACCCCAGTGCATTCGTAGGCCATAGCTAAGACTCTCTGAAGTGGGCCCTGCAGCCTCCGCAGAGCCCCCGAGTGTACACAGACGTCTCTCACTTGTCTGCACTTACTGGCTGAGGCCCAGTTTGGGCTTCCATGTGGGTAGCACCTCCCTAAGGTCCCAGCTCCCAACGATGAATCAGATCACATAGACCATCCCAGTAGTTGTGGGGCTATTCCCCACCACTATTGCTGCCCACCCAAAGAGTCTGGCTTGCCTCTTCTGCGGCAAATACATAAATAAATAAATAAAATAATAGACCACAGATTTCTTATCCTGGATTCACTGTCTTGACATACTGTGCATATATATTCTGTTCCAACATTTGCCATTTTACTTGGGAGCTCCGTAAGGGCAGATTATGCCACTCCTTTGTAGGAACAACAACAACAAAAAAGAAAAGCAAACCAAAACACCGTTTTTTTTTCTCTTTTTTTCTTCATTCCTTGCAAAATAAGTTTCCTACTCCTAGAATGAAAATCCAGGGTCTTTCTTACCTGACTTCGCTCCCTGTTCTGCTGGATGATGGGGTAATGCTGAGGATGCTATAGCCGCTGTGCCACCACCGTACCAGTGTTTGGGACTGCGGGACCTAATGTCTTCATGTGCATGTTAAGAACAAGAGTCTCGCTTGCTCTTTCTCTGAGTTCCCATATCATGGCAGTTATATGTATTTTTTTTTTCCCTTCTTCAGCACATGTGGCTACCTAAATTTGTGTCATAGTTTGCCTAGGAGAAGGGCTAAGTCCCGTTGATCTTTGTGTTAACCACAGGGATTAGAACACTGTACACAAGAGATGGTTGCTGAGTGCCTATTGAACTTATTGAACTAAGCCTGTGGTTATGTAGGCACAGTCCAGACATAATCTGTCGAGAGTCAGCAAAATAATTTCTATGCCTCATACACTCATGACATATGGTAGAAGAAAATGGAAAGGAGTGAATGTGTGTTAATAATTCACTAAAGAAGGTTATTACTATTTTCATCTATTCAAATATCTCCCAATAAACACAATGACAATAATAATAAATCTATAGAATATTTTCTTTGAAGCAGGAACTGTCCTACATACTGTTAAGGGTGTTATCTTAAAGTGGCAGATTTTCTTGTTTCTATTTTCCAGCTGAGACCAATACTTCAAGAGAATAAATACATCAATCAAAGTCACACAATTAATAAGGATCAGAGCCAGGATTTGAACCCAATCTTGACTGATTTTAGGACCAATATGCAGTATGACTGTGTCATATCTTGCTTTCCATCTAATTAAGAAAGTTAGAGCAATTTGTTTATTATCTGACCAGGATTTATACTTTTCTTTCTCCTCTTGAAAAATCTCACTTAATGTGAGCCAGATATTGCCCCCTTCACACTCTCTGAGAACTAGTTAAGAGTTCTTTGCGGTTAATCTTTATTTTTTCTCTCTCTTTTTGTATCCACTTCTGTCCTTCTGACACCAGCAGAGTTACATCTTCCTTGCCTTTTCCAATCTCGACTAGTGCAGGCTGGCATACCAGGCTCTGGGCTCTGCAGGCCGACAAACTAACCTTGGCATAATGAATGACCTGCGGCTTCGGAATGCCTCTGGAATGCCAAATGACCACAGCTCCCTGCCTCGGGAATGTGGAATAGCCCAGCATTAGCCAGGTGACCCACAGCTGCACGCCACTGGAATGAAAAACAGACTCGGCTTCTAGCATACCAAGTGCCTGCTCGTGAAAAAGGCAAGTAAAAAGCAAGGGATAAGCCTTCCTGCTAAGGAAGACGAAATGGTAGTGATTGGCTTTGCCTCTATGAGATAACTGTCTGTTCATGCTAGTAACACCTCAGTCTGACTCAGGGCAACTTCTTTGAGCTGCCAGGTAAAAAATATCTGACCCTCCCACAGTCAAAGAAAAAGATCTCTTCCTATGAGCAGAAATGTGCTCCCCTCATTTCATGCTTTCTATTCTTCATTGAAAGAAAAAGGATGGAGGGAAGGAAGGAAGGAAGGAAGGAAGGAAGGAAGGAAGGAAGGAAGGAAGGAAGGAAGGAAGGAAGGAAATAAGGGAGGGAGGGAGGGAAGGGAGGGAAGGAGGGAACTTGTTTCCAAAATATATTTTCCCAGTACATTAATTGGGACTTATAAAGATTTGTAATCCCTTTAGCAGCTACAAAGTTCTATTCAGTTGGAGAGCACAATTTCCCATGAGGGAGACTGAATCCATCCTGGAATTTGACTGTAAAGAAAAAAGGTGTGAGGATATTTGCATCAATCATGCTCAGTAACTAGGATTTTAATGAATCTCACCCCTCCTTTTTTCAATCTCCTTTTTTTTCTTTTTTACAGTGCCATTCCTCTGTGAATATTTCTTTTTTCCTCTCTCTTTTTCATTGCATTTCAATGCATTGGTTTTAAAAGGAGGATTTGCAAACTGAGTATTGAAACTCCAGGGCACTATATCTCCAAAATCTATAAGACGATAAGAAGATAAGAGGCCAAACCCACTGAAAGTTTCTCTCCTGGCGTCTGTGGAACTTGCAAGCTTCGTCTGTAATACCCCTAAGCCAATGCAATCTGCCCACCTCCCCCCAGCCCTGCCTGCCTAACACAAGCAGATAAACTTAGCATTAAAATTCCCCACACTTTGGCAAATGAGTACCCAGGAGGCTGCTGACTCAATCAGGGCTTGTTTTACTTACAGAGTAGTACTGAGAAAGGCCATAAACTGCAGCCTGACAGATCTGTTATGCTCATTTCAATATGCCTTCCCTGTGTGTGGGCTTGCTGATGAACTTTCATATTCCGCCAACAAAATATAACAAACATATTAACGATGTGTGGTAAATCGTCATTGGATATACCGGGTCCTGATGACAGAAATAGTTGTGGGTAAATGAGATTGTTTGGCTGCTTGATGCCACCTTAGGGGTCCAGGATGATGCACTGCCCTAAGGCTGGGTGCTGGCAGTGGAGGAGGGCAAATCAGCTAGAGGGACGTGGATGCCCTTACCAGAGCAGATGGGGAGTTGGGAACCTAGGACAACAGAACATCCAAGCCAGAAAAAGACTACAGATACAATCTTAGCGAAACCCATTAATCTGGTGTCTATTAAAATCGAGGCCCAGAGAGGGATGTGAGAAGCCCAAAGCCACACAGCAAGTACGTGATTCCTGTGAATCATGGCCCAGTGTTCTTCCAGCTGGTAGATTTGATTTGTGCCCGAAGCTGTCTTAAGAGAGTAGTTGTACAGAAAGTATGAAAGGAATGTCCCCGTGACTCAGGTCAGCCTGGTGTCCCTGCATTCATCAGCAGGAAAATACATTGTTTCCCTCTACCTGTAGTGCCTGACTTTTCTATTGAGTGCATTAAGGGACACTAGGGATAATTTTTGTGAGTATGTGGTAGTTTTCCTCTACTGCAATGCCCCCGAAACAAATATGCTCCCTCAAAATAGATTACTAATGACCTATTGTCAATATAAAATCTATAGGTTACTTATTTTACTGAGGAACTATGGTCAATAAGACTAAACTTGTGCAGACTCTGATTCACTCAGTTACAAATTAGCTCTGAGTAGGTTGGGTGTACATCGGGCCCACCCTCAATTTCCTTCCTTCCTCTCTCCCTTCCCACCTTCCTCCCTCCCTCCATCCCTTCCTCTTTCCTTCCTTCACTCTTTCCTGTCTCCCTTCCTTCCTTCCATTTTCTCCTTTCTTCAAAAACTGCTACTTACTATCAGGAAATCTGCAATTCCCAGGAATACAATAAAACTAGCTTTTTGTGCAATATATTCAGTTAATTGTAACATAGTATGAAATATCCGATGATGATAAAGTAAAGGTTATTATAGGAGCCCCAGAGAGGGACATCTAGTGCAGGCTGTGTGGAGGAGAGATCAGCTTTCTCAAGGTCGTGACTTCTGGGCTGAAACCTGAAGCACTGACAGGAGTCAATCAGATTGAGTGTGCTATGGTTAATGTAGCCCCCAAATTTCATGTTAGAACCTTAATCCCCAAATTCATATGTTGATTGGGGGTGGGCCTTTGAGAGGTAATTATGATTAGATGTAACATCATGGTGGGCCCCCCATGATGGGACTAGTGGCTTTATAAGAAGAGGAAGAGAGACCTGAGCTGACACTCATGCTCTTGCTGTCTTGCCAAGGGATGCCTTCCCTCATGTTAGGAAGCAGAAGTAGGCTTTCACAAGACATGCAGCAGATGCCAGCACCATGCTTTTGGAATTCTCAGCTTCCAGAACTATAATAAATAATTTTTCTTTCTTTATAAATTACTCAGCCTATGGTATTCTATTATAGCTGCAGAAAATATACTGAGATGGAAAATTGGTACCAGGAGTACGGTTGCTGCTAATAATGAATACCTAAAAAATTTGAAAGTGACATTGGAACCAGATAATGGGCAGAAGATGAAAGAACCCAGAGAAGTCTAGAAAAAGCCTGCATTTCCATTCATGGAGCATTATGGGTGAGTCTGGTGAGGGCTCAGAAAAAGACAAGAAGATTTAGGAAAAGTCTGGAATTTCTTAGAGATTTTTTATGTGGTCATGACCAGAATGCTGATAGAAATATGGACAGTAAGTGCCATTCTGATGACCTCTCAGATGGAATTGAGCAACAAGGTGTTGGAAACTGGAATAAATCCATCTATTTTATCAGCTGGCAAAGAACTTGGCTGAACTGTGCCCAGGCCCAAGGGCTTTAGGGAAGGGGGAATTTAAGAGTGGCAATCTAGGATATCTGGCAGGAAAAAAAAAATATGTAGGCAACAAAGCATTCAGACTGCTACATGACTACTTTTAATTGCTTACAGTAAAACAAAAGAGGAAATAGATGATTTAAAGCCAGAATTTATCAATAAAAGGGAAGCAGGGTAGAAAGATTTATAAAACTCATGGCTTGGTCATGTAAAGGGTGAGAAAGCATGTTTGGGAGAGGAAATCAAGAGTGTGGCCCAGTGACTGTTTCTCAGGAAATTAGTACTGATAGAAGTTAAACATCAAGACAATGGGTAAAAAACCCTGAAGACATTTTAGAGATCGTCTTTCATTTCAGAGCATGCCCCTCCAATGGCAGAATTCTAGAAGGGCAGAATGATTTTGAGGGCTGGACCCGGGGCACCCTCCATGGGCTTGCTGCCCAGGGACACCTTGATTTTTTGTTCCCTATGCTCCTTTTGCCCACCCCCTACAGCTGTGGCTCAAGCAACCCTAGGTGTGGCTTAACCAGTTGTGTAGGTAGGTGCAAGCAGCAAATCCTGGCAGCATCCATGTGATGTTAAATCTGCAGGACACAAAATGCAAGACCTGTGGGAGGATGGTGTTTTCCATATAGATTTTGAAAGAAGTTATGAACAGCCCGAGGCCCAGGCCAGTAGTTGTCACATAGGTAGAGCGACTGTAGAGTACCCCTACTAGAGCAATACCAAGTGGAAATGTGGAGTCAGAGCTGGAGCCTCCACAGAGAGCCCCAACTGAGGCAACGTGTAGTGGGGGTCATGGCAGTGTGGGTACCCCAGAGAGTTCCCACTAGCGTGATGCCTGGTGGAACCATGGGGGCAGGACTGCTATTGAGACACTGGAACCGTAGAACTACTAGCATGCAGCTCATTCCTGGGACAGCTGCTATAACTGAAGTGCGGGCTGAGCCCAGGAAAGCCATGGAGGTGGGACTGTTTGAGGCTTTGAAGGCCTCACCCCCACACTAGTGTGCCCAGAACGCAAGACATGAAGTCAAAGGAGAGTATTCTCCAGCTTTAACACTAAATGTGGTTTTCCCTGTTGGGTTTTGGACTTATTTGGGGCCTATTCTTTCTTTCTTTTTGCCTATTTCTTTTTTTTTTTTAGGATGGGGATGTCTGTCTTATGCCTGTGCCATCATTATATTTTGAAAATAGATAACCTGCTTAATGTCACAGGCTCACAGCTGGAAGGAGTATGCCTCAAGATGAATCATGCGTTGAGTCTCAGCCGTATCTGATTTAAACGAGACTCCGGACTTTAGACTTTGAGCTGGTGCTAGAATGACTTGACTTTGGACCTATTAGGATGGAATGAATGTAATTTTCATGTGAAAAGGACTTGAATTTGGGGGGAAATGATCTTGCTGAAAATAAAAGGGATACTGGTAATCACAGGGTTTTATTGAGCTCAGTATATTTTTAAATAAATAAATACATAAATAAAACAGAAAGAATATTAAATAGCTCCAAGAATATTTTTAAGAGTAAATCTCTAAAAACTGAAATGGATCATCTCAGTGACAGCATAAGGAGAGTTGTGCATGCTCAGTGTAACAGAAGAAAGTCGATTTTGATGGGAATTCAAAGCTTAGCACACAGTGGTTGCATAATGTGTGTTTGGGATCACTGACATTCACTTTACATCAATTAAGCATTCTGTAAATGTAGGACTTAGTGCTGGCCCTAGTCTCTTACTTCATAAAGTTTTTATCTCGTGGGAAAGAAATAATTAATAAGAACTGCAGAGAAGAAAGTGTAAGTGATATACACTTTCTGTACAGCCAAAATGGCTTGAAAACCTACAGAGACAAAAAGTACCCTGTTAATGTCTAAATTGTGAGTAATGTAAATCTTCAAAACAGCTAGAAATGTTTGGATGAATGTGAAGTCTCAGGACAAAATGAAAGAACCGGATCATTAACCAAGCTAGAAAGTATCCACTGCATACTTAAGTACTGAAATTGAGTGATCTATAATGCCATTCATTTAGAAGTAAGCATTTCGTAAATGTTACAATTCTGCCAAAGTTTATCATTAAGCTAGCCTCATTGGTTGGTATTAACTGAGATTTGAGCTTTGCTACAGTATGTGAATAGGGCTAATTAAAGTGTTACTGAGTTCATGGTGGATTGGCAGGTGTCTCAAACACTGCTGGTAAGAGATGGAACTATAATGTCATAACACACACAAGAGGACTTCTAGAAGTAATTCACAGAAAGTCAGTTAGGAGCATATTTTTTGTTTACTTTATAAAAAACAAATGAGTTCAGTGATGATCTGATTATCAATTATTGACTCAGTCATTTAACAATTCAGTTATATTTACTGACCAACTTCTTTGTGCCTGATACATAATTTTAGGAATGAAGATAAATAATGTTCCTATTTTAGTGGAATTTTCCACCTGGAAAAGAACACAAACTATAAATGCATAACTAATAAATGATATAATTGCAGACAGTGCTAGGAAAAAAATAAAATAGAGGAGTAGGATGGAAATGGTAAGTGGAGGGAGAGGGTGGCTGTTGGCCATGAGAAGGTATCACTCAGATTTCCAAGTGTGTGAAGTAAATACCTTCTGATACTATCACCCCATTTGCGCTGAGGCCACACTTCCCAGGGGGCGATTCCTAACCATTGACTGAACTAGAGAAGGATTACAAGACAGTCTCATTCTTGGGAGATCTTTGAATGCTCTGAAATCCAAATGTGGTCCAAGGACTCACCTATGGCCAAGCCCAACTTTACTTAGAATTGCAATGCAGCTTAAGATACTTTTACCCAACTTTTGTTCCTTCCTTCTCTCTTTCATTCAGACTCAGAACTGCTTTGTTTTCTGATAGCTTGCCAGCCTCTCTGGGATCCTTCCCCATTTTCTCTCACATGCATTTCCCCTTATAAATTTCTTTCATGTGTAATTCTGTCTTGGTATCTGCTTCTTAGAGGCCCCGGTCTAACACAGCATTCTCCAGCTAAGGTGGACAGCAAGATCTCTCTGAAGAGGTGATATTTCAACAAAAACCTGAATGATGATAAGGAAGGTGTGTACAGGTTTATGGAAACAATCTTCCAAGCAAAGGGAAGAGTTAGTACAAAAGCCCTGAGTAAACGTCTCTAGTGACTAGAAGGAGACCTGTGTGGCTGGAGCATAGTGGGAGACGGGAAAGACGACATCGGAGGAAGGTAGTTCTAAGAGGCGTATGCGAACAGAAGGCTGCATCATCTTCACTCCTGGTGAGACAACAGATAAAATCTACCTATGGACAAAACTCCTGCCTGAAGTCACATGCTTATTCTTATTTATTTTTAGCTTTAGAATTCTAGAATGTGAGGAATGGCAAAGCTGAACGAGAGGAAAGGGCCATGGCTGACAAACCGTGAGAATAACTGCATTAAAGGGGCTGTGGTTGAGCTGGAGCCTGGAGCTCCTGACTGCAGCCAGAGCGACTCAGACAGTGCTTCACATTAATTCCAAGTGTAGCTCATTCGAGACATTCAAGACCTGAGTGCAGCTGTCCCTCTCCACCCACCGCAGCCTGTCATTTATCCAGCCTTTGATTAATACCAGGAATTAGAGGCTGGCGCAGTCATAAGATGAAGCTGTAATTTTAAAGTTCTATGTATATCACAAGGTAGATAAATAAGCAGAGGATCTGTTTCTTCCACTACATGTTTTGGGGCTTAATTGATTGCGCATCAAATGCATGTGCTGGAGCATCATTCAGGGAAATGAAGTGTAATGGATTATGCATCTACAAATCTGTATTTGCATATACTCAGGTCTTTATTTTTTTGCAGTAGGAAGACATCCTCCACTTATTACATTCAAGACTTGGTTTCCTTTTTCGTAAAATGAAGCAGTCGTGCCAGACGCACTTGTCTCACAGCAAATTTATTGGAATATCTGATGGAGCTTAAATAAGAGACTAAGTTGCAAATATTGACCATCTCCATTCCCCTAACTCCACAAGAAAAGTCTGTCTTTCCCCATTCATTTTCTTACATATTTCCACCCCATAAGGTGAAGTTTGTCTTTGCCAATTTCCTGGTAGTCAACCTGGTATTGTGATGAATTTAGATTGGAGTGTACTAAAATTTACCCAAGACAGGGGCAAAATAGTGGAAGGAAAAGAGTAAGAAAGTCTATGCAGTCTAGAAGGAAAATTCCCTTTGATCTTCTTTGAGGTCCTCCAGGAAATGTTTTAAGTTGCGTAATTATCTATTATTGTTGCATTACATTTATTTGAATGGGATGCTATGTCAAAATTTTATATCATGTAAATTCTAGTTTTATGAGTCATAATAAAATTATAAAGCAGGTAGGAAATTATTTTGAAATTATAGAAAGGATAGCCATTGCTGTGTTGGAGAGTTATTAATAGTACATTTGATGGTAAATTTTAGACTTTGGCTCAAATAACGTATCTTCAAATTCTAGCCCTGCCCATTAATCACTTTGAAGACTTGGTGCTCAACTAATCACCAGTCTCCTCATGGAAGAACAAACAGTGTCAAATTTGCCTACTTCCTAAGTGTGTTATAAGTATCGAATGCCATTTAGTGTATAACTTGCTTTGATATGAGCCGTACATCCAGACACAGACATAAAACCTTTGAAATATTCTTATTCTTGGCACTTTTCTTAAAGAGTTAAAGAACGGTTGCTGTTTTACTGTGATAATTTTATTATTTTTGTTTCTTTCTCTTTGTTATATTCTGAAAACATATAAGGTTGATAAAAGTGGTCAGCATTTATACACACACATGCATGCATGAATCTATAGCTACTAATCACGTGTATTTTATTTTGTAGGTGGGAGATGTCTTTTATACTGTGGGAGGGAGAGTAGAAAGAGCATTTCTGTGAAGAAAGGCTGAAAAGATCCATTAAAAGAACAGGCAATGATGGCTAGATGGGTGTTCCCAAGATTTGAGTTACCCTGAGCACAGCATTAATGCTTTGGATAACAGGATCTAACATTTAAGGCAGAACTTGGGAAGAAAGGCTCTTTCCACCTCTTCCTGTCTTTCACTGTCTATTTCTGCTCATTGCTATAAAGGACCACCATTCTATCAGCACCACAAGGATTGGTGCCCTTGGGAGAATGTGGAGATGCCACCCTTGACATGACATTGGCTCTCCTGTGGTGAAAAATGTCAGCAGAAAGCAAGCCTTCTCCTCATGCAGGGAAGAATAGAAACAACTCAAAATGCAGAGCAGGAAAAGAAAGACCATGGAAGGCAACAAATGAGGTGAATGTATCTCCTCAATTTCTCTGTATGCACACGTGAGTCACCTCTTCAAGGACTCATTTTAAGAATGGAGTCTTAATACTAATGCCACTTGGGTGGTGATATTTATCAGTTCTATAGATTTCAAGGCTACACTGCAATAAATAATGTGTGAGAAGTGGTGACGAGAGAGAAAAAGAGTTAGAGGGAAGAGAGAGATAGAGAGAACTATGAAGATTCAAAGGAGTAAGAAATGGAAGGGAGATAGCAATAGCAAACACTCAGCTTTTAGCACAATTTAATAAGTGTCAGGCACGGTTTTACATTGTTATGTGAATACAGGTGTGTGCATATGCATACACAGACATAGTTAAATGCACATGTAGACACACAGACATAGTCATTTATTCCTCACAACACCCCTAAGGTAAGTAAATTAGTATCCGTATGATATCCTGCCTTCAGAAAACTGAGGCAAAGAGAGGTTAACTTGCCTAAAGTCACATTGCTAATGAGTAGGGGAGCTTGGGTTTAAATCCCAGAAGTCTGTCTCTTAGGTTCATACTGGCAATCATTATATTTTGCTACCTAGATTCAAATAAGAGAGATTTTAAAAAAAAATGGGCCTTAAAAGATGAGAAGGGCAGTGATGAGGGGTTTCTTAAGCTGAAGAAATACCATGAGAAGTTTGCAGGTGGCAGCTCACTACAGATAAGGGAATTACGGAACAGAATGATGAGTGGTTACTTATAGGCCATACAGGATGAGTGGTCTGAAAATATGGGACTTTTTTTTTCTCAGCCTATTACCCAAGACCCGAGGGGTACAATGCCACTTGGTCATAGAGTAGCAAAAATTGCAATGATGGAACATGTTCTTAGCCCCTACTACTTTAATTACAAATAAAAAGTTTGGATGCTATGGGGACTTGTAGCAGAAATAGTCACTTATGACAGATGTTGCTCTGAGGTTGTATCTTCCCTAATTTGAATTCCCCATGGCAGTGGTTCTGCAGTGCTCAGACAGTGAGGGTACCTTCCAATGCCTGAGATTTCCTTGGAGATCATAGTCTTGTCTAGCATCAACTTTCCTCTGTTTGCTGCTCTGAGGATTTCCTGCAATCATTTGTCCTTGATCAGAGGTTGGATCATCTTTCTCCCTCATTCCAGATGCACAGGGCCAGGACTCTAAGGCAACATGACAACATGTGACTCTCCAAGGTTCCAAATAGTTCCTCTCTGTGGACTTCTTGTTCTCACACTTTCTGGGCAGGAAATATCTCTCCTTTGCAAGGGCAGATGCCAAGGACTCAATTTACTGCCAACTCAGTTAACAGGTACTTTTTGATCACTTAATGAGTACAGAATGCCAAATGAATTGTATAGAAAGATGTAAGAGAAAGTTTTAAAAAATGATACCTGTAGAAGTATAGACACTAATGGGAGTGAAAATAACTCATTGAACAAAAATAGGAGAGATATAATTTAACAAGATGCAAATGTAAAACCATGTATTATAGCCCATTATATTTCTGCATCATTTCTAGCAATAAGACCAAAAGGAACTGTGATAACAAATGCTTTCTGAGTTCTGCTCTTGAGATAGCAAACACAACACAGAGCAATCAAAGCCCAGAACATAACATGATCTGTTGTAAAACAAATGTAGGCTTGATCAGAGGAAGTACATGTACACTTCCCTGAGCTGTGGGGAAAGATAATCATTCCTACATTATCCATGACTCAGTCCTTAAGCTTAATGATTCCTGATGGCAAGTCTTCTAGGAAGAAAAACTATATGCATTTTTTTTGCTTTCATAAATTGTATGTGGAGAGATATTTAGAAGAAATAGAAAACGTTTAGTGGAGTGATTGTGTAGAATGCACATGTGTGAAGCGACACAGTACATAAGTATATAAGTATATCAAGGTCAGCTTCTTGGGAAAAAAGTGTGTTTGGAGCTCCTTCTTGTAAGTAGTGAAGGATGCGCAATAACCCGAAGATGGGAAGACATTCCAGGAAGCATTCCAGAAAATCTTGGATTCACTACAGGCTGTTTTGGCTTCAGGGCAGGGTTAGCAGGTTTAAATATGGAGGCAATAAAAATTATCTATAAAAGATGTGCAATTGGCTTGGGAAGGAAGACCTTGAAAGTTTGGCTATTTCTCAATTAGTCCTATTTACAAAGCTAGATAGTTATTCTGGAATTAATGTCAATTTCAAAGTAATTTAGAATGACAACATGAGACTTCTTTAGTTAATAGTTATGCAATTTTTCTGATTCCTTCTGAGAGAATGGTAGGTGATGGGGAGAGGGAGAGAGGAGAGAGAAAGAATGTTAAAGAAAAAAGTCGTTTTTAAATAATCACAAATGATTGATGTTTTTACATTGTGAGAGAGGATTAAGATCCAGTTAAAGAAGGAAGCATAAATGAGACAAAAAGATGAGATAGAAAAATGAAAAATGAAGAGGAAAAAAGAGGACATGTTTAAAGAAGATATAAACAGAATATAGGAGGAAAAGAACAAGACAGGGGGAAATGGACATATATAGAAATAAACTCTAAGAAAGACGCTTGTTCCATGGAGTTGTGTGCTAATCTGAGCTATCTCATCTACAGAAGTCATATATGGCATTTTTTAAAATTTTATTTCAAAGTATTCTGGGGATGCAAATGTTTTTATTACATAAATTGCTTTTGTACAGTTTGAGTCAATGTTATAAGCATGCTCATCACCCAGACAGTGTGCATTGTACCCATTAGGTGTGAATTTACTCATCCTCCTCCCCCCTCCCACTTGCTTGATTTCCGATGAGTTTTATTTCCATAAGTGCACATAAGTGTTGTTTGATTAGTTTCAATCTAACAGTGAGTACATGTGGTGTTTGTTTTTTCCATTTTTGTGACACTTCACTTTGAAGAATGGTCTCCAGTTCCATCCAGGTTACTACAAGTAATATGGAGATACCTCAGAGAACTAAAAGTAGACCTCCCATTTGATCCAGCAACTGCACCGGAATGTTTATGCAGCACAATTCACAATTACAAAGATGTGAGAGCAACCCAAGTGCCTATCAATACACACATGAAATTTTGAAGATGTTGTAGATGTTGGAAAGTAACCCATAAGCTCTGATATTGAGAGCCATGGCCTGGCAATAGATACTTTATTTCTCCTTTGAACCTCACCAATCAAACAATCCATTCCTCCTTTTATTGGGAGAATGAATCAGAGGGAGAGGGCATGAAGTGGTACTACTGGAAGACTGTAGATGAAGAGATCCAAGACCCAGAAAATAAAGACTTTCTGCAACAACTGTGTTGCTAAACATCCCGACTAAGGGTTGATTAACTTCACTCACCATTTGTTCTATTGATTTGAGTTGGAAAGGAATAGGGGTCCAGAAACAAACTCCCAGAAGTACAGATATCATAGATGCAGATTGAATAAAGAGTTAAAATGAAAGCTGAGACAAAAGAAAATTTAGTTCGTTTATGTCATGTCCTCCTAGGTTCACGCTGTGCTTTGTTCTTCTAGAATTTAGTTAGCTGGAGTGCCTCTTGCACAATGCTCACCACAAAGACAGAAACCATGAAATTTGCATTTTATTGCACCTAAGGGGATTGATGTTGAGAACTGAACCTGGTCTTTGATTCTGCCCTCCCTCATCCAATCATTCCTAGGTTTATCTTACTTTTGAAATATTTGAATCTGTTCCGTTAACTCTATCCCACCTGTTCTTGTCCACACCATCATCATCACTCACCTGTGTCACTACATTTGCCTCCTAAGTGGTCTTCTTACCTCTAGTATCATCTCCCATCCTCAATCCCACTTCTAATCTCTGATTCATTCTGCAGCCAAGAGACTCTTCTAAAACACTCTGACCATGTCATCTTCTTGCTTTGCTAAGCTCCAATAGCTCTTCGTTTGCCTCATACATAAACTTCAAGTACTTTATAATGATCTTTCATAACCTGGCCCCTGTTCAGTTGTCCAAGTTTAACTCTAACAGTTTACCTTAACCCTTACAATCTTTCTCCAGCCTTGTCAAGCTTCTCTCATTTCCTTAAATATGCAAGCCTTTGTTTCCCCTCGGGGCTTTTGCACATTCCATTCCCTTCTCTTGAAACACACTCTTTTTTGTTCCTTCACCCTAATCCCACTTCTATTAATCTCCATCGTTTCCTTCCAAAAGTCTCCCTTTCCCCAGGGATGGGTTAAATGTCCCTGTAAGGTTTTCACATTTTGCCCTGTCACTTTTTCCCTATTAGTTTTGTTTCTGTCTCTTGTACATGCTCATGTCCTTCAGTGAGTTCCAAAGTAACAGACTACGTTTTCCTTATTCATCATCATTTGTCAGAATTTAGCGTGGTGTCCAGCACAAACTAAGGAATTAACACTTAAACATGGATTTGATACACTTCAACCAGGCATTTAAAAAATCCTCTGACTTAGTATGCTGTAGATAAGCAAGGTTTTTGTGTTTAGATTAACAGCTAGTTGAGTTGATCTCTCTTAAGAGAAAAACTCTACAGAAGAAAAAAAAATTCCCAAATATCAAAGACTACTGCAAGTGGTGGTGAATTTAAACATGCCCTGAACGTGGAATATCATCTTCTCATAGAGTTAATGAGTCATGGCTTACGACACAATGAAAATACCGTGTAACTTGGGGAGGGAGTGGCTACTCATATAACAACATGGAAACAAGGTTTACTTGATTCACTTATCTTATTACCCTGAGAGACAACCAGAACAAATAAAAAAAATCGGGGGCGGGGGAGGTGCTTTGTGCTTTGACTTTGGAGTCACTCAGACCCAGGTCTAAACCCTACGTTGATAAAACTCCCTTGGCAAACCTTACCTGTGTTGTTTAAACTCAGCCTCAATTTCCTCATACGTAAATGGGAATGAAAACATTTACTCAAAGACTTAGAGAAAATACATCTGTATCTCCTAAAACAGCACTTGATACACAGACATTTTAATGTAAATACATGTTCTAAATGGGACTTCAGTAAAGTGATGAAATACAGCTTACTTTTCATGTGACATGTTTCTACCAAGTTTGCATTTTGTGACAGGCACTTGACTAGACTGGAATACAAAAATGACTGTATAATTCCACACTTAGCAGGACAGGCTAAGACTAATGACAGAGATGGTGACCTGATAACATGAAGTACCATGTACCATGTGTGCCATAATGTGGAAAGTGAGTGTGTTGCAAAAACAATAAGAAAGCTCTATAATGGCAAATGTCGTTAGGGATGTGGGGATATGGAGCTACCATGTACCACTGGTTATAAAATAGATGGACATAGGTGTTCTGGAGAATGTTCCAGCTATACCTCATCAAATTAAGTATAGAAATAGTCTCATTCCACAAGTCTTCTCTGGGTATATGTTCAAAAAGAATTTTCGTGTATATACATAAAGGGATGAGTAGAAGGTATTTATGGTAGTTGGAAGCAGGGTAGGAGCCCCTCCCTGGAGCACTGGGAGGGTAAATGTGGCAGCTTCATGTCCCAGGGACCAGAGGTCACGAGACACTGTGTACTAGATGTGCACATAGCAAAGCGGATGGGCCTGGAAAACAGAAGCAACAGGGTGAGAATCACAAGTTTTCATAGATACAAATTAAAAATGTACTAACCACAAAACAATGTGCATACAAAAACTCATATAAGCAAAAGGGTACTCATTAAACACATTAGACTAGTTCTGTGATGTAGGGAAGGAAATGGGGGTACACAGGAATAAAGTAAAGAAAACATGATCAGATCTTTGTAAGAACAAATCATAAAAATTTGTCCTGAACTGAGGGGTATGAGTTAGACAGCCCTAACCACTGCGGAGGGAAAAAGTGATAAAAATGCACAATTTTTCTTAGGAAGAATGGAAAAAAAAAACTTCCATAGAACAGCATTAACTCATTTAATGAATGCTTATTTTATCCTTACAATGTGCCCAGTACTATTTGCTAAGGAAAAACAACAAAAATCCAGAATAGTCCAAATTCCAAAATATAATGAAGCATAGATTTTATTGGTGAGGAGGCAGCCTACAGAGAAGTACAGAAGTTAATCTGCACAATGATTTCATGTTTCAGACATGCCATGAAGAAAGATAAACCGGTACAGAGTAAGTGAATGTGTGGGAAAACGGGGGCACTCAAGATAAGGAGACCAGAGAAGCCCTGTCTGAGAAGGTGACGTTTTAGCAGAGATGTAAATAAAATCTGGGAAAGATGCAACCCAAAGTCCAGGTTGGAGCATACATAGCTGAGGCAATGACAAGTGAGCAGGGAGCAAGCCCGTGGTCTCCAAATAGCAAGAATAACAGCGCGGCTGACATCAAGGAGCATGAAAGTGGGTGTAAGAAAGAAGGTGGATGGCATGAGACAAAGGGTCTCTGAGGGCAAAGTAAGGGGTTGCAATATTATTTTGAGTTTGATGAGAAGCCAGGCATAGATTTGAGATGGGCAGTGACAGGAATTGACTTACTTTTTAAAAATGTTCCCTTAGGCTACAGCTGGGGACCCTTCTGAGGGATCAGGGTCAAGGATTGAAGTACAAAAATCAAGCAGAAGACTATTTCAGTCACCCAGGCAGAAGATGATATTGGTTTGGACTGTGTGTGATCAGGGCTTCAGTGGACTATTCACTGTGTTTCAGCAAATGAGCTCAGGAAGGGACGTTTTAGGATGAAAAACATCATTAGATCTAGCTCAGCGATACGGACTTTCCAGGTGATTTAGGACATGGGGTAAATGTGGAAGGAAGGAAAATGTGGATGGGAGAAAGACTGAGGCCAGATTAGGAAGGGCTGCACTGACAGAGCAAGAGGCTTGGACTTGTTTCTGCAAAAAAATGGGACCATCAGGGGAGTGGTCTGATGTAACCTCGGTTTGGTAAGATATTAATAATTCCAGGATCTTTGTAAATGATGGTTTGGGAGAAGCAGAAGGCAAGAGGTGAACAAAACTTAGACTGAAATCATAGCAGTTTGCAAGAATAAGAAAAGGACATGTTCATGTAATTGAAAATCTGAGTTACTGAAATGTTCTGCATAATGGATATAATTATACCTGCTGCATTGGTTTCTGGTAATGTTAAATGAATCAGTGTATGAAAGTCTCTCAGAATAGAATCTGACACATTAATCCTTCAATAAATATTAGGCACTATTTATATATTAGAAATAGTAATGATATTATTTTCTATATGCTAATGTATGAACTGGCATTATTTCTATGCACTAGACCTGCAGGAGCTATGCTGAAAAATATATACATGACCATTGTTTGGTTGGGGCAGAGGTTATTAAAGAAACTAGTGTTCCAACTAACTGTAATTTACAGCATACCTAAATGCTACGTGATGCTACATATGGGTGCACAGTCTTTTGGAAGGTGATCTAGAGAGGAGATAATGATTTAAAATAAGAATGTTGTAGATCTTTTTGTTGGGGGAGGAGAAGGATTTGAGAAGGATCTAGGTGAACAGGCAGAAACTTTGACAGAGCAAGGTATGGTATGGCGTAAAATAGAACACATAGACTTCGAAATTTAGCTGATACTGAATCCTGGCTGTATCATGCCTGAGCTTTGTGATTTTTGGCAACTTCCCCCTCTAAACCTCAGTTTCCTCATCTTGAAAATGATACTGAAAATTTTGGCATCTCCATGACGAAAACTGAAGACATTGCAAGTGAAATGCAAAGCATGGTGCCTGGTGCACTTTAAGAGAACAACCAATATTGCTATTCTATTTGGCTTATTATGATTCAGCAAACTCATGTGCACAGCATTACCAGGTTCCATCCCCTGATATCTGTCTTCCTGTAAATGCCGTATTTCACCGTGCGTGAAGGGCAAATCCTGCCCTGATATTTGCATTGTGTTTCCTTGGTTTTCCCTGCTTTTGCCTAAATATCAAGGAAATTTCCTCTTTCAAATTAAAGGGAGATTTAATGTTCTTAAGCATAGCTGTCCCCTCTTGCTTTAGAAATATGGTATTTTGATGTGATTTGCACAGACGTTTAGAATGGAAGATGCTCTGTAGAGTTAGCACAATATATAGTGCTAAAGTGGCCATGAATCAGTGTCAATATCTCAACCCACTTATGAGTTAGAGCACTCACTGTAGTGTTGGGATGTTCAGAAATTTGTGAATGTGTTTATGAGCAACATACCATGAAAGGGAAATTTGCTTTAAGGTAACAAAATATGTTTCCTTGGTCTCTCTTCCCCATCCCTCTGTCTTCTCACTTTAAGACTACTGAGTCAGAGCACTTAGGAACCAAGGGACAATAACATTTGACTATTAACGGGATGTTAAGAACTATAGATACAGAGGGTTGGAGGGAGCTTTAAAATATTTGGTTCAACTCCTACACAGTACTGTGCAGTGTAATCTGAAACAACTTCCGGAGTCAAAAGCTTTTACTAACTTCTGAGGTCTCCTGTTGCATTTGGGGAAAGCTAAAATTCTTAAAATTATGATTTTTTTATTTTTTTAATGTATACTGACCTTAAAATGTGTCTCTCTGTAGCTTCTGTCTATTTGGTGAGACCCAGAGTTCTAGCCCTCTTTTATTGTAGCCCCTCAAGCATTTTAAAATACTTAGCACATGTTCTGAGTCTGTCTTATCTTAGGTTTCTTGCTTGCCTTCTCTTAATCATCTTGTCATTCTCCTTTGAAATTCTCACTTGCTGCTGTGTTTGGGGACTTACTATGAGCACAGAACTGAGTGGTTCTCAGGTGCCACCCATTTACTTCTTGCAGTTACCCTGAGTAAATAAAGAAGTAAACGTAGAGACAGCTTATGCAACCTGTCTAAGCTCACACTCCAGTAAGCAGTGTATACTGGATTGCAACTCAGTCTACCTGACTCCAGAGTGTGCACTGCTAACAAGTGTGCTGTACTGCCTTCTAATGCCTCCTTTCATTGAA
>CAUYRT010025290.1:0-20740 GCA_963574885.1 Lepilemur ruficaudatus | reverse complement strand
AGTCTGCAACATCTTAAACAATCTACTTTTAAACGTTTACCTTTGTATGTAGATATTTTCAATTATTTCTCTTATCAAAATTCCAGAGAAATGTTGGCTAGGGTTGGCACTAACTAGCTTTGTAGGGTACTCAAGTCTTCTAGGTCAGTTTATGCATCAAATTGAAAATTTAAAACCAAATCTAAGAGTTTTCATGTCCTGTGCTCCATAAGTGACATGTACCACTTCAAATTGTGCTTAGGCTTAGACTTCTCCTCACATGAAAACACCTCTGAAAAAAAGCTGCTCTTTGGGGGCAGGTGTTGGCCTTCCCTGAGTTTTCTCCCTAAGGGACAAGCACCCATGAATCACCCTCTAGGTCTACAGACCTGAGCATGTCTACCTTACATAGATATGTTCTTTAAGCCTGATGGTAGTGAATTCAAAATATTCAATTATACTTTAATGTTTATAATATTAATGTATACATGTATGTTTTTATATGTACATATGCATACATATATATGGTATATACATAAATATACAATACACATATATTTTCTATTTCTAGGAAATTTTCTCTTCAAAATCCATTCTCATTTTCTTTTGAATGCATATTATTATCTCAACCATTAAATAGTATTCAGATTCTGCAAATAAGAAGAGAACAGATTAAGATATATGGGAAAGTTAAACATCTCTTTTCAACACTATCATTTTGTGACATAGTAGGATAGAAAAGTCTACATCCATAGCTCACTTTCTTCTGAGAATACTTTGAAAAATTAAAAATATGGCTGGATATGTAGTGAGCTAACCAAATACAGTTTCTAGTCCCAGATACACAACTGAACCACAGTGTTAGTAGTAAACCAGAAACCAACTATTGAGTACCTTTTGTGTATGAAGCATTTCCCCAAGCAGTCTTTGGGCATAGATCCAGGACACAGATCCAGACTTCAAGACTAGTTAGGGAAACAGATGAGAAGTAGGCGATTGCTAAAAAAGCCCAAAGCATTGCTGGGAAAGGGGGAGGGGAGGGGCCTGAAATAAAGACTTCGATAAAGATGGGAGAATAGGAGTGAGGGCGGTGAGGGGCCAGGGGAGAGCTTTCTGGTAGAGGGAAGTAAGTGTGCAAAGGATTGGAGATAAGCAAGGAATAGGGAAGGGGAAAAGAGTTGATGCGACTGAAGATTGTGGGTACAAAGGAGTCTGATGCTGGACTGGAAAATCTATGCAGGTCTTTGGTGTTTTGCTAATGTAAGTAGATTTTTTAAGGACAATGCAAAGATATGGAAAGATTTTTGATTATAGCTTGCTCCTGCTTAGCCTTAGCCGGATATGTAAACCTCTAATCCTCAGTTCCTTCATTTGTAAAACAATGATAATTACTTTCTTATAGGATTTGGTGACTGTTTGGGTATCAGAAGAATCAGAACAGAATTCCAGAATAGCAGGCACAGTTTTGGGTGCTCTGGGAAATATAAGGAAACATAGGATATTCTTCTTGCCCTCATGAGAAGTCAAACAAACAAACAAACAAATCCCAAATGCTACAAATATTAAAATATTCCCATGCACTCTCTGCATGACCAATTTTCTTCATCTATAAAAATATATAATAGGTAGCAATAATTGGTCCCTACATAGTTCTCATAAATGTTGGAGGGATCAATATAATGATGTCCTAATGATACATAGAAATTTCCTTGGCAGTAAGCTCTAGAAATACAGACATCCTTCTGTGGGAGAAGGATGATATCCATTTGTGAAGCATTTTATATGCTTTTTTACTTTCTTTTGTGCTTCTATACTCTCCCTACTGTTCATGTTTTCTTCCCAGCCAAATAGGGAGAAACTTAAAAGCAGAAGCCCTGTCTTTTTCTTCTTGATCATTCAGACTCTTGGTTTGTTCTCTGGCTCATCTGAGTTCAAACATAAGAAATATAATTGAATGTGCATAAAACATAAGTTAGCTAACTTTCTATCAAAATATTTTATAAACTTTCCATTGAGACTCATGTTTTTTTCATAGATCACTGCTATGGGCTGAATTGTGTACCCTCAAAATCCATATGTTGAAGCCTTAACCCCCAATGTGCCTGTATTTGAAAAAAGGTTTTTAAGGATGATTCAGGTTAAATGATGTCATAATGGGGGGAGCCTTATCCAGCAGGAGTGATGTCTCTATAAGAAAAGCAAGAGACACCAGAATACTCACTCTCTCCACCCTTGCACACAGTGGAGAGGCCATGTGAGGACAACAGAGAAGGTGCCATCTGCAAGCTAAGGAGAGAAGCCTTATAGAGGCCAACCCTACTGGCACCTAGTTTTGGACTTCCCAGTTTTCAGTTCTATAAAAAAATACATTTCTGTTGTTTAAGCCACCCATTCTGTGATATTTCATTATGGTAGCCCAAGCAGACTAACATAACCACAGAAAAAGTAATTGTTGTCTGCATTATATACTATTAAAAAGATTATTTGATCAGTTTTATAAAGAAATGAGCAACAATGGAGAAATATTAACATTTCTTATATATTAGTAGCACAACCTTACATTTCCAGGAATGTGAAAAAGTTCCCCACTTATAATAGCAATGCGTCAAAAATCATTTCGCTGTTTACACAATAGGTTTTATGCAGTTCTAAGATCCTTATAACTTGATGTCTCTTCATCTTATTTTTTTCATTATCATCATCTCTTCATTTAATTATTACTAAGTATAAGATATGATTCACAGTTTAGATCCTATATTTATAAATGATCTATCTGCATTCTAATAGTAAATATATCATTAACTGAAGAAATTGTATCTTTCTTTTCTAATCAAATCTTAGATATGCTCTATGAATTCAATTTACTATGCACAAGCATGTATATCTTCACACACCATCAGCTCTCAGATGTATCTGGTGATGAAAGGAAACACGATAATTCAAAATTGATATGGCTTTTTATGTTTTTATTTTTTTGCATATGCTTTAGTTTTTTAATTTTTTACTGAAGCATATGTGAAATTATTTGCTATTTTCTGAGCATGTACAATTGGCCCAGTAGAGAATGAGCCCATCCATATATGTGTGGAGAGTAAGTGGCACATCCACCTTGGAATTGGGCATTCAGTCTCTTCCTGTTTTACCTTGCTGGAGAATCACCCATGTTGGGTTTTAGGTTTAGGTTCTTTGCCATAAATGTAAAGTAGTTATAAAATATATTAATTAAAATAATAATTATCTTTTATTACAATGTATAACTCTTGGTTTGAATGGAGTTCTCTTCAATTCACAACATCACTGCCTCTGCCTAACTAGCAGTCCTTAAATTTTACATATATCTGTAATTGCCCTTATTAGCAGGGACCCCCTCAGTCAAACCCGTTTAATGATCATAGTCATAAAAGTGGTGCCTTAGGTAAGTTTATATTGATTATCCTTCCCAGAGTAATTACCAAATGGGTCATACTGAACCGAGTTAAGAGGTTGTTTGTGTGTGTGTGTGCACATACGTGCACGCATGTATAAGGACATGATCCCAAATGTATTATATTAGTGTATAGTATAAGGCAGAATTAAATTAAAAAAATAAATATCATGTATTAGTTGCTTTTCCCCTTTACTGTGTAGATTTCTTACTTTCCTCAACTGAGACTATGGTTGTCATAAAAGTATACAAAAGTTCTGTCCAAAATAATGTTTGAAAGATTCTGTTGAATATATATATATATGAGACGTATACACACACACACACACATACATATATGTCTTAGAAGAAGGAAAATTGTACATTCAGGCTATTAGTAATGAAATGATTTGATATTTTAATTGACAGAGCTAGTAATGGAAATACAAGTTGAATTGCTGTTAGGATTTGTTTATTCATTACACAAATATTTATTTGAGAATCTACTACTTTCTGGGCTCTCCTTCTACTCTATTTCCCTCTCCACTAAAAGAAAACACTTTAGACAGTGTTTTACATTGATCCTTGAAATAGTTATGAATCTATTATTTTCTTTCTCAGACAGATCAGGGAGCAAGTAGAAGCCCCAAAGGGAAAGGCAAAGGCTGTAATAATTCAGAGCACTAAAAAGGCAATCTAAGGATATGATTTTAATTATCCCTAACAATCTAAGCAAGGTAGATTGACAATCTGTGGCTCATAAGGAGGAGAGGTGCTAATAGTGGGAGAAAGCTGCCCAAAAGGGCGTTACATGCCAAAGTTGCCCTGAAGTACCAGGACTGCCCATGATCCCCAAAGGAATTTCACTCTGTGATGAGACTCAAACTACATTAGACAGAAGGGTTTTAATGAAGGTCAGTGAGACTTCGCATCAGTTATGCGTACCAATTTTCAAGGCCTAGGGAGCAAAACATGACATTTCTTTATATCCTTTCTCAGGATTTTTTTTTTTCTGATTTATTATTCAATATATCTAGGTATACTCATTTCAATAACTTTACATAATATGATATAGACTCATTTTTATAAAAATCTGTTATATTTAAGCAGGGAATCACCAGAGGAGTGAAGTGTCTAAGTTATATGGTAGCTCTACGTTTAATAATTTGAGGGACTACCAGATTGTTTTTACACTGTTTTATATTCCCAACAGCAGTACATAAGTGTTTTTATTTCTCTATATCCTTGCCAGCACTTGTTGTTAGCTAACTTTTTGATTCTAGTCATCTTACTGGGTGTGAGTTGGTATCTCATTGTGGTTTTGATTTGTATTTCCCTGATGTTTAGTGATGTTGATGATCTTTTTATGGATTTATTTACTGGTCATTTGTGTATCTTTATTGGAGAAAGGTCTATTCAGATCCTTTTCTCATTTTTTAATTGGGTTATTTTTCTTTGTAATATTGAGTTTTCATGGCCATATGTGTGCAGTGAGGTACATTTTATCATGCATTGTTGACTTCTTAAACTGACACTGTGCCATATATGTACCCTGTCTTGAGCATTAGAGATCTGACACTGCATGTAGTAACCCCATCTCTGCCTGCACTTCCATAATTCCTTGTTAGTTCCACTGTTAACGCTTACCACATGTAGAAGGCAGTTTCCATAGAAATCCATACAATGATTTGTAATCACATATAACACAGATTAACTTCTCGAGGGAGGAGTTTTATCTTAGTCATTTTCATGTCCCCAGTGTCTTTAGTACTAGTTGATATGGATTAAGCACTTAAGAAATATGTAGGAAATGTATATTTTTCTTTCTGAGAATAAGATTTGGACTTTCATCCTGAATGTTGAGTTTCAGTATATGGAAATTAAGAAAAGTCATGTTACATTTGCTATAATGTGTGTCCCCTAAAGTTCACATATTGAAGTTCTAAACCCAAAAGTGTTGATTTAGGAGGTAAGGCCTTTGGGAGGTGATTTAATTCTATTTTTTTTTTTTTTTTTTTGTGAGACCGAGTCTCACTCTGTTGCCCGGGCTAGAGTGAGTGCCGTGGCGTCTACCTAGCTCACAGCAACCTCAAACTCCTGGGCTCAAGCAATCCTTCTGCCTTAGCCTCCCAAGTAGCTGGGACTACAGGCATGCGCCACCATGCCCAGCTAATATTTTCTATATATATTTTTTAGTTGGCCAATTAATTTCTATTTTTAGTAGAGATGGGGTCTCGCTCTTGCTCTGGCTGGTTTCAAACTCCTGACTTTGAGCAATCCGCCCACCTCGGCCTCCCAGAGTGCTAGGATTACAGGCGTGAGCCACCATGCCCAGTCTTGGGAAGTGATTTGATGATGCAGGCAGAGCCCTTAGAGTTAGGATTAGTACCCTTATTGAAAAGACCTCAGAGAGCTAGCTGGGAGGTCAGGCAAGGACAACATTTTTGTGATTAAAAAAAAAAAAAACTTTGTACACAATCCTCATACTCTAAGCCTTCTTTCTTATTAAATCTATATTGTTCAGAAAAGCTATTACTATGAATAAAGTTTAAACTTTGCTAAAATTAAAACATGAAAAAATGTTCTAAATTGCAGTAGAAATAGTTTGATAGTTATTCCCTGTGAAACACATTATGGGTAAAAATTCACTATGTATAAAATGGACAAAGTTGAAGATACAACAACTATACAACCAAGAGAGACACCTAGTGAAAATGAAGGCTAGTCCGCCATTAATCGATCAACACATATATTCATATGGAAGTAACTTTCATGGGATCTTGGGCAGAAGGGATGGATAAATTCACACGTAATGGTTGCAGTGTGTGCTGTTTGAAGGATGGATATGCTTGTAGCTTTGACTTTGGCAGTGCAAAGGCAATTTATGTGACCAAAACATTTGTACCCCCGTATAGTACTTTTCAGTACTATAGGTACTGAAAAGAGATTTAGTGGTTGTCAGGAGTTGAGGGTAGCAGTAGAAGCTGACTACAAAAGGACAAGAGAAATTTTAGGCAGGTAAGGGAAATGTTCCGCATCTTGCTTATGGTGGTGGTTACATGACTGTATGTGCTTGTCAAAACTCACTATATTGTATACTAAAAGGGTAGATTTTACCCTACATAAATTATACCCCAATAACCCTAATCAAAGAAGTAAACAAATAAAATACACTGCTTACGCCTTGAACCCGGCCATACCTGAAGTGAGATTTACTCTTGGACTTTCCAATTATATAAGCTAACAAAGTCTCTTTTCTTAAGCCAAAAAAAGAAGAAGAAAAAAAAAAAAGAAGGCTAAAAATTCTCATTCACTTAAATTGTTTTTATTATTAGGTATTCCTAACAAAAATGAAAAACACAGACAACCCTCTATGGTTACCCCAGTTTGAATAATGCCTGATTAAACAGAGTTAAACAGGTACATACTGCAGGACTTCACAGAATTTCCAACAGGCTAATATTTGCGAAATGTGTGTACAATTAGCAGAGAGTCTAGAGTTAAACCCACTTGTTTTCCTGTATTTGGAGACTAAAGGAGTGCTATAGGTGAAGCATCTTCAATATCAGCAGTAAAGCTACACCAATTTGGCTTATATGTAGCAACTGACTGTACACATTTCTATGGAAATTACCTACCCAATTAAAAGGGAATTTTTACCACAGTTAATGGGTGTAGATGATTTTTTGTTCTTGCAGCTCAGACCCATTATATATTCTGTAAGAAGCAACATGACGCCATTTTAATCACAGCACAGGGCTTCCCTCCTGCTAAGCAAAATAAATGTGATATTTGTGAGTTTTCATCCATCCCTTCTTTAGAGGACCAGCAAAGAAAATAATTAGTCCAAGTGATTAAATTATATAATTCAATTTTCCCTTGGTATGTTCTTACTGACATTCTAAAAGTAGCTGGTGAATCTGACTGCCTAAAATTCAGTAATAACGCTTTACCACCAATTTGCAGTGCATGAAAACAAAAGAAATTTTAAATGAGCTAAGGCATTATGTGTGAGTATGTGTGTGTGTGTGATTTTGAAAGGATGGTTAGCCAGCGAGAAGTGTCAGTTGTTCAAATAACATTGTGTTTCTTCTTTAGAATGGTAATTTAGCTTAGAAAATACCTTGGGAATTAAGAATACACTGGGTCATTTTGTGTATATATATGCAGAAAGCTAGAGTGAGAGGCAAGACATTTTTCTTGCTTAATTTTTAAAACAGTAATAAACTAATAATAAATGAAATTCTTGCCCCAGGAAAAGATCAGTGAATATGTTTTTGTCTTCCCTGCCTCCTCATTCCCATGAAAAAACAGAGGAAGAAATCGGTTCCCATTTTCACTTCCACTGCAAGCCCCTTGGTTTTATGGACAACTTACGTTTATCAGTATCGCCCTTAAAATCGGGAGCATTTGTATGATTCTGACTCTCATCTTCCATTCTATCCACACCTCTTCCATCTGCCACCTGTGTCCCTCTTCACGCCTCTTACCTACTCCAGTTTAAAGTTGAGGGTGTTCCTGGGTGAAGGGCCATGAACTCATTACTCAGTCTCTTAGCTTTGTCTGTAAAATTGGCCCATTTCATTTAACCTGTAAAGTTGTTATCAAGATGAGACTCAGCGAAAATAGTCCACATTCAGGGCAACTCCAGGTCACTGCCTAAATATAGTAGATACTCTGTAGGTAGCATCGTTATCACTATTGTCATTAATACGTTGCTATGGTTATTAATGTTGACATGCTTCCTCTTTGATTACTCAAACTCAGCATAGCGAATTTTATTCAAATCTTATGCCGTAAGTTTGATGTTTTGACAGACTTTGATGGTTCTTGACATTTCCTGACATTTTAGGAAGACTCAAGGTAGAGAAAAAAATAACTGTGATAAAGCAGCACACTACAGGTGACTCTGAGGATAGGTAGTGGAATCTAATAAAGGCAGTAGGATTTACCATAGCATATAGAATCACTGAACCAGAGTTGTGGAGGTGAGATTAGAGCGATAGTAGTGAGAGAAGGTGAATGAGGTTTGGGGGTTGGGGTGGGCTCTATAGCCTAGTGGTTTGGGCCTGGACCAGCATCTGGTACATATGAAACATTATATAAATGTAAGCTATTATTATTTAAGAAAAATAACTTCAGCTAAAAATATCACAGGCTTTCTTAAGGAAGCTTAGGAAGCGTACTATCATTATTTATGCCTTACCAAAGACTATGAAAAATGTCAACCTTGTAAGTTATTTTAAAAAATCACCCAGAAAATAAATATTCACAATTAAGTTAGCATTGGAGAAGAAGGAATATTTATCATTCACATTTATAATGCATATAGAAACTGTCAACTTAAGTAAATAGGGTTTGGTTTAATGAATATGGCTTTACTGTTACAGTATATTAAACCTAGTCATCAACCATAAGCCCTTTTTTCTTATATCTTACATTAAATCCATAACAGTTCAACCTCCAAAATATATTTCAAATATATGCATTTATCTCCATTCGGATTTCCCTCACCCTAATTCCAGCTGTTCTCACCTGTTACCTAGACCAGTCCTATAACCTCTTAACTGTTCTCTCTTCCAGTCTCACCTTTCTGTAACCCTTTATCACCCAGTGTGATCTTGCTAAGAGGTTGCACCTTTGTAGAAATTAAAGCTCTCAAAGGACTCCATGTTCCTTAGACTACACCCAAATCTCCTCACCGCACTCTGCAGACCACTGTGGGATTTGGCTTGCCTTCACCTTTCTAGTTTCATCCCATTCTACCTTTATTCACTAGGCTCTACCAATACTGGCTCTCGCCTTTTCCCTAACACACTGCACAATTTCTAGTCTCAAGACATTTGAGTGGGCAGCTCCCCGTGTCTGGAATTCTCTTCCTGCAGCTCTGCTCATGGCTGACTCCTGATCATAGCCCAAACATCACCTTATGGCGGCCTTTGTTTTGACTAAGTCAGCCTCTCCAAGGTACCCTGTGCTACCTTACTGTTAATTGTTCCTTTGTAGTGCTTTTCACAGTCTGCTGTTATTTCCTTACTCATTCCTTCCCTGTTGTTTTTCATCTCCCCAGGGAAATGTGAGCTACCAGAGCAGAGTATGTAATTGTTTTACTCACTCTGATGTTTCCCCAAACTAATAAATAAATGTATCTGTTGAAGTAATGATACATTACCATCATCATCTACATTGATGTTCTCATAACAGACATTTATTAGGCACCCAGTATGTGCCAGGCATTATGCAAAGTGCCTTGATTTTTCTTTTAATAGTTTCAGTAATCTATTAGGGTTAGATTGTGTCTATTTTTCACTCCACTTTACAGGTAACAAAATTGGCTGGGTGCAGTGGCTCACGCCTGTAACCCTAGCACTCTGCGAGGCTGAGGCGGTAGTATTGCTTGCGCTCAGGAGTTCAAGACCAGCCTAAGCAAGAGAAAGACCCACATCTCTACCAAAAATAGGAAAAATTAGCCATGGGTGGTGGTGCATGTCTGTAGTCCCAGCTAATTGGGAGGCTGAGGCAAGAGGATCGCTTGAGCCCAGGAGTTTGAGGTTGCTTTGAGCTATGATGATGCCACTGCACTCTAATTGGAGTGACAGAATGAGATTTTGTCTCAAAAAAATGTAAATAAATAAATAAATATGAAGAAATCGAGTCTCTTCATCATTATTTTTATCCTCCTCCTCCTCCTTCTCCTCATCCTCATCATCATTTCAGGAAGAAGAATTAGAATTGGCATTGTTTTCCTTTCTTCCACAGTGGTCAGAGGAAGGATTAGGGCCCTTAGAGGTGGAAAAGCTCACCAAGCCAGCCCAAATGAGCTGGTCAGACAGGTGCATCATAAAGGGATTCTTCCAGCAAACAAAAAGCAGATGGATCTAGTAAAATGTTGTGTATTTTTTTGTGTGTAATTTCTGTGTAATTTTGTATATTTCTCAAAGTATGATCTTCAGGCCGATAGCATTGGTATAACCGAGGAGCCTCTTAGAAATGAGAATTCACTGACCTCACCCCAGCCTGCTGAAACGGTATCCGTAAGGTTTGGAGCACAGGAAACTGTGTTAATAAGCCTTCCAGGTGGTTCTTAAACACTGCTATAGGAAAAGAATGGCCAATCTGGTGGTAAGTAAAGGAAATGGGTTATTAACAAGAATAAGGCAAGGCACCTGTATTCAAAACCAAACCAAACAAACAAAAGTAGGGTGAGCAGGCTGTGCACAAAGGCATGGGCCTGTTATTAAAACTGGAGTATAAAGGAGGCGCTTGGTCATAAGGAAGAATAGTTGAGGTAGAGAACAGGATAGGAACTCAAGACAGGACTAGATGGCATCCAGGCAGACTTGATCTTCTCACCTAGAGCACTTGAGCTCAAGTTCCTGAATCATCCTTTGAATACACAGGATTAGTGTCAGAACATGAGGTTGGACTAAGCCCAAAGCTGAGCAAAAGTAGCTCCACTATGGCTACACTCATCTAGATTGGAAGAATACGCACCCAGGGAGGAAGATGGGCCATTATGACTGCACTGAGACAGACTTTTAACTTTGCAGTTGACTCCAAAGCTGTTCCAACTGGTGAGACAGATGAGTCCTACAAGAACATTCTGTAAAGCTGTATGAATAGGCAAATAATAGCTGATAAATTTCAGCTGTGGAAAGTATAAGGTAATGTGTCTGGGGAAATATAATCCAAACTATCCTGATCAAAAAGTGCTCTCTCTGCTATCACTTGTTTCTAGAACAAAAGATATCTCTATCTGTGTCAGCTATCCCTGGAAGACAGTCCAATATAGACTAGCAATTCAAAAGATCAACCAAATGCCAGAGATCACTATGATAAAATTGGAAAAACAGAATTATGTGATTTTGTTAAATCTTTGAACAGAGCTAATAATGTTTTGTACTTGGAGTAGAGTTCAAAGTTCTATTCAGTACATTCTGGTAAGGTCACAAAGCAGTTAGAAAGGCCTGAAAGGTTAACCAAAATGATCAAAGGAATGAAGTAGTAGGAACAGATGAGACATTTTAAGTGCAGGAAAATGATGGATGAAAAGAGACACAATCAAATTCATGTCCATGAAAGATATTAATAAGTGAAACATGAACTTGTTCAATAAATGCAAGAATATTATATCCAGGAGAACTCCCTTGAAGCTTGAAAGTAATTTTATGACAAAGAAAAAAAAAGTATAAGATTTTTTTATCTAGCTGTTACTAAATTTATTGATGTTGTTCACCCTAGAAGGTTCACAAGCTGTATAATCAGGAATGAAAAGAACTATACAGAGGATGAGATTCAAAATGACTTATAAAAGGAAAGCTATAGATTATTCTGGATATTTCCTTATTCAGGACAATATCCCAAAGTATGCATCTTCATGAAAAATAAAGTCCAAGAATTGATGATCGATGCAGTATTATATATTCTTTAACACACATGCATACACACATGCATACATATGTGTATCCCTTTGCATATATATGTAAAAACACACTCATATATGTGTACACACATATATATGCATATAAATGTATAAATTTATGTTTTTCTTTTAAAGTAAAATGTTTTGTCATTATGAAAGAAACACCTAAGCATTAATTGTAAGTAAATTTAACAATATAGAAAACTAGACAAAAAAATTACATGTAGTTTCATTATCCAAAGAGAACTATTATTAATATTGTACTGTACAATTTTCTATGCATGTTTATATTTTTTATATTTTCTCATTTCTAAAAGTAATTACTGCCTATAGGATTTTACCACTAATTACGTAGACTTTTGGTTTAAGATAGGTAATATTTAACCATAATAATGTGAGCATCCTAATATACTGTGAAATTCAGTTTATCAGTTTTTAGGGGTAAAAACTGTTTAAACTAAAACTAAAAGTTTTAAACTAAATAAATTTAATCTATAGATCTTTTGTTTTCTATTTTAATCTGGTTTTAGTATTCAAGTTTACTACACTCATGAATTAGGCAGTTTTCTAATTCTACATTATTTCTCTAAATATCTCCATTTTATTTCTAATGCCTTTTGTTTTATATGTTTTATTATTACTCTATTTAGTATGTAAAGACTGTTTTCAGTGTGCCTTTTAATAACATGCAAATAGCTGTTTTGTTTCTTCATATCTAACAAACTTAAAATATTTTGTCTTTTCCAAGCAGAGTTTTGCTTATTCATATTACTTGTCATACACTAAAAAACTGTTAAGAGATATTTGAAGCAAACAGGATCTGTCTTTGAATACTAGCATTGTTTACTAGCTGCATTACAAATTGTATGAAGATTTAAATTTGATAATGAGTTTAAAGCACTTAATAAAATGCCTGCCATAGAGTACACGTTCAAATTATTATTATTCTTGTGATTATTTCTTCTGTCTTTTTTTATATCCCTGACTTTTATTTTAATACCATTTCGGGGTTTTTTTGTTTACATTAATATTTTCAACTATACAGATTTTTTGGTTTTAATTTTAGTAGTAACTCAGAGGACAGAAGCACTATTATAAGTTTCACAGGCAATTAAGTTTAGATTGTCACAAATAGTTACTTAAATCTATAATTCCAAAATATGAAAGGCTGATGGAGAAGTCAGAGTGCCATTATTTTTGCTGCCTCTTCCTCCTTTAGATTTTGTTAATCACAATGCTTGGCACCAGGTAAATTTTCTTTATTTACAATTGTCTTTGGAATTTCTTTGATTTTTCATCCTATCGCTATAATAATTGTGCATACTTAATCATGTTCATATAAGCTTTTTAATTGTTCATGATAGAAGGAGAAGGTGACATGTCAAGCAAATGACTGAGGTTTAGGGAAATATTTGGAAAGTACGATGTAATAGTCCATGGGTACAAACAGTAAAACTCTTTTGTAATCTCTACATTTATATCATTGTGTTCCTTTACCTGATGTGTGGAAACACTTTCTGCATCACTTACACAGGGCCATAGGTATTTACAATTAAAACTTAAATCCTTTAAGACAAGAATGAACATTTCACATTGGTTTTTATTTTTCTTAACACTCAGAAAAACTGAACAAGGCTTTCTATGTCCACGTTGTAAATGGCAATTTATCAAAAGACTGGCAATTGATAATTACTGAGAACATCAAAGTTTGACAGCTAACTTGGGTTTTAAATAGTAAGAACAACATCACTCTGATAAGTAACATTTCTCCATCTCACTTTGTACAAGGAGTGAGAAAACTGGTAGAAAAAGGGATGCTTCACTGGTAATATGGATGATAAAAGAACCATATTTCCCTGTTTAAAAGGAGAGCAATATTTTGGGAGGTTGGAAAGAGAACTAAGGATGTTAGATCTGGGAGATTGTCTATACTTCATAGGAAATGATACTTTGAAATCCAGAGTTCAGTAAGTCTGAAAGTTAAAGGGTGACTCGCTCAGGACCGGGAACTTAAACACTAGTTCTTTATCCACACTGGTTGTGTGGTTGCTGCAAATAAAGTCTGGAACTCAGAGGCAGAATTGTTGTCTAAAGAAGCCAGAAAAGAAGTCCAAGTTTTTCTACAAGCGTTTGACAAGGAAGAGCATGTGGAAAGCCCTGATAAGTGACAAGTGAAGGAGAAGGAAGTAGGGCATTTATTAAAAAGCAAAAGGCATCTATAGGAATGGTGCTTTAAGTGTGGTCTCTAGACCAGCAGCAGCATCACTGGGGATGTGTTAGAAATGCAAAATGTTGGCCAGCCAAGGTGGCTCACATTTGTAATCCTAGCACTCTGGGCAGCTGAGGCGGGAGGGTTGCTTGAGCTCAAGAGTTTGAAACCAGTCTGAGCAAGAGCAAGACTCTGTCTCTGTTAAAAGTAGAAAAATTAGCTGGGGGTCATGGTGCATGCCTGTAGTCCCAGCTACTTGGGAGGCTGAGGCAGTAGGATCACTTAAGTGCAGGAGTTTGAGGTTGCTGTGAGCTATGATGATGCCACTGCACTCTACCTAAGGGTGACAGAGCAAGACTCTGTCTTAAAAAAAAAACAAGAAAAAGAAAAAGAAAAAAATAAATAAAGGAAAAGAAATGCAAAATCTTGCCCCCTCTGCCCAGACCTACTGAAAAAGAAACTGTAGGGTAAGAGAATACTCAATCTGTTTCCTCTGGGTGATTCTGATGCAGGACCACCACTGGGCTCTAGAATCTATCAAGGACCACTTTGTGCATGGATCAACGACCTCATCTCGCGCTGAAGGTGTCATTGTATTGCAGCATGATATTGTATTTATGATGATACACTTAAAGAATTCAAAGTTTTATTTTAGTTGTCTATTCAGTTTAGTCTAATCTGTTTATGAAGACAGATACATTATATATCTTAGATAGCCTCTCATCAACTTCCTTGGGGGATATTTTGGTATTCTTAGAAGACCAAATTTCTCCATAATACTAGATAAATGTCATGTTTCCATATTGTGGCATATCACTTATAAATGAAGGTCACTCACACATTCTTGCTAAATTTCACAATTATCCTCCCAACCAACCCCCCCAAAATAATTGGACAATTATCCTCCCAGCCTTCTACTGTTGGTGCTATTGGTTTCAAAAAATGAACTTAAGTTTTAACAAGAAAAAATACTTTTCTGAGATTTATATGACTAATGCCTAAAAAAAGATGATTTTTATAAAGGTAAATCTGTTTTGTTTTTTAAGATGTATTTTCTTGCACTATCCAAATTTAATAGTGAAAATATATGAACACAATCTGCTTTCCTAAAGAATTTTATGAATTATTCCTACACTGAAATTTGCATGGTTGTTAGAGGAAAGACACTATCTGGCATAGTACAGAGAGAGAATGTCTACAATTAGAGATAACTAGAAGTTAATTTCTTTGATATTAGGTGTTTTTTATTACATCTGTTACTACTTCATTGTTCTTTTGAGATATAAAAATAAATAAAAGAAGCATGCACCTAAGTGCCTTTGAGCACATTGGAAAATGAAAAGATGCCCATTCTTCCCATTTGATGCTACCATTACCAAGCAACATTGGCTTTGAGAGCTGAGCTGAAGCCTGGATTTCAGCCCCACTTGCCCCAGGCAGGGACCTCTGTGCAGTGCACAAGCTGACACAGGCTCCCTGCTAACTCTTCATTGCTTATAAACCACTGGTCACAAACTGGCAATCCAAGGTCAAATGTGGCTTCTAGATTTTTGTTTGCTTCGTCTTTGGTTTGGGCCCACACAGGAGGTAGAAACAGCTTCAGTGTTTAGCCAGTGTTTTTTTAATTAGGAAATTTTGCAGAGTAATCTAAATTTCTCTTGAACTAGATGACATGGCAACCTCGAGCTTCCATTCCTACCTAATAGCAATTGACTGGAGCTAGGGAAAAGCTTTACCTCTACAGGAAAATGTGATGTGCAGGCTGCAATCCCCACCCAGCCACCTTCTGTATTTCCCGGGCATCTGTGAATATCTAGGCTTATAACTTGGTATGAATAAACTTTTTTTCTCTCCAGGTAGATTTAGTAACTTCTTTAACTCTGTATCTACTGTATCAACTACAGGTTTATCTTTCAGCATCTGTAACAACTAATTGCACCTGTTTGTTTCGGCTTTCCCATAGCCTCTTCTCTATTAGACGGTAAACTTCTGAAGAACAGAGATCTGCCTCCTAATCCGTCTATGTAATCCCCAAGCTTATAATATTGATTTGCATGAGAAACGTTTGTTGATAAATGAAATGGATTTTGTTTATAGAAAGTCTGGTAAGGTAGAAATATGTATTTCCTACTCTCCCCATGTACTACTTAGATATTGTCACAATAATGCTGTGTGATGTGTGACAAACTACTCTTAAGACTCAGTGATTTAAAACAGCAATAATTCATTCTAAAGATCATGGGTTTTTAGGTTGGTGGTAACGTGTCTGGGCTACAGGGTTTAGATTGTAGACTGGGCTCAGTTCTTCTCCATGTGCTTCTTCTGGGGCATAGGGAATAGGGACTGAAGCTGCCTGAGTCATTTTCTTCTTATGGTGACAGCAGGAATACAAGGGAAAAGCGCCCAAGGCAGACACATTTCAAGCTCAGTTTACTTCCTATCTGCTAATATCCACACTGGCCAAGCCGGGGCCAAATCCCTTCCACCCCTTTGAAAACATAGCAGGAATGTTGATGTAGGCATGTGAAGGATTGTGATCAATAATCCAATCCAGAACCAAAATTAGGGTCAGGCAAGTGAGGGGCAAAATTTAAGGGGAGGCCCCCCAAAAAACTCAGTTATTGGGACAAATAATATTTTAATACTATATTTTAAATGCAAAATTAATGTAAATATCTATAATGAACAAAATATAAAAATATTAGATAAAGACAGGATCTGATCATACATTTTTTTTAATTTTTATACAATTTTATTAATAAACACACTTAGGAAATAGTGATATAATACATTAAATTTTCAAAATGTTACCATGATGTTCTAAAACTTTACATTTTTCCCCAGGACAAAGCAAAAGAAAAATATGCAGTGATAACAAATATGTATATTTTACAAAAAGCTCCATTTATCATGGAAATTACTAAGATTACAAAGAGTGGATGAACTATGACTGAATTTCATATCCTAATGGGTCAAGTCCCTGGTCTAAAAGCATTAGAGAGGATTCTCTTAGCTTCTGTAGCAACTTCCTTAGTTCTTCCTTAGAAAATACCAGATGCAGTTTGTGGCGCTCAGAGGATACCATATCTGCTAACTGCAGGCATTCCTGATACTGACCAGTACTATGCAATATTGTACGGAGCAGAAAACATAGCTTACCTCACTCACCTCATATTAGTCCTGATACTGTCGGGTCTTTTTTCCAATACTGGTCCCTTCTACGACACTCCCCTGAGTGGCAGTTATCTGACCACTCTTGCTTGTTTCTTGATTTTCTTCATTAGCATGAATATTTTTATTGAAGCAAATTAGAAATTCAAGTCTCCAGGAGTTTTGCTAATATATAATTTAAGATATTACCAGAAAAAGAGGATTTAAGGGAAGTAGTTTTTAACATAAAACAGCTTTAATTTGTCAAAACTAAATTATGTAAAAATAGCATATTCTACCAGAAGCCTTTTAGAAAAGCATGCATTACTCTTCAATAATGCAAAATGTCTGCATGTTTATATTAGCCAACTCCTTATATTGTCCAAATCCTGAATTTTATCATCTAAACAAGACCACCTTGATATCGGACTCTAGATGGATATAACTGGCTATGAAAATTCCCTATAGTTGGAGGTAAGGGGGCGCTTGGAGGGCTGGTACAGCAATAGTTTTCCAGTCCACTTGGGGATTTCCTAGAATGGTTTTCAGAGTGTAACTGAACTCATTACACTCTGTGGAGGTTTAACCACAGATATCCCACTGTCTCTTGTGTCAGAGAGGCAAATGAAAAAAATCATCTTATTATGTCAGAATCTTTAAATGTTTTACTATTTTCAACATGGAGTTTGGGAACTCGGCTTGGGTCTACTCATGGGAGGAACATAGTTGTGGACCACATCTCATGGGAGAGTCCTCCCCATGCATTGCTGCCCAAGATGACGGTCATGCTGTATCTGGCTGCCTGGGTTCCATGAAGCCCATTCCCAGTGGGGGACAACCTTCCCACATGCACGCTGAAGTTGCATGTTCAAGAACCTATCAGAGATTCCTACCGAATTTCAAACTTAGAGGCCACTGTAATGGTGTTTGTAAGGAGATATCTGGGACATATTTAAGGAGGACTGATAAAATTAAGACCTGGGAGACAAGAGTCAACAAATTTAACCTCTTGAAAGTAGAAAGGCATCTAACCATTTAAAAAATTATTATTAAGAAAAAAACATATATGAAAGTATATTTACATAGGTATTTGTTCTAGCTAAATAAGGTAAAATAATATTAGTAGCATGAAAATCTTTAAAAGGGAGAGAGTAACTGGAATTAAGTCTGAAAACATTATTGATTCAGGGTATATAAAATATCTTTGGTGTGCTGTTATTTTTGTGTGCTGTCATGACTGTTTTATTTTAGTGCACGTATCTCATAAAGACTCCACAGAAATCACTCCTGAGTGTTACCTTTCATCAAAACCATTATATTTAATGAAGTCCTTTGTTTCTTCCTCTAATTGTTCTGTCGTAGTATGTGTGTCTGAGTGCTTGTGTGTATGTCTGTGTAAATTATTTCCAGTAACTGGAGGTTGTTACAGGAGGGGAGTTTGTAGCATTATGAATGCTATTATGAAATTGAATAATAATATCATTTATTGAACACCATCTGTATACAGGTACTGTGCAATATATTTCACATGAACTTATGCTTCTCTTCACTACAACTCAGTAAAGTATGCATCTGTATTGCTATTTTACAAGTTAGAAAACAGATTGACAAAAGGTTAAATGGTTTAGCTACATAGCTAATAGATGTTCAAGTGAGGATTCATATCCACAGTCTTTCTTCTCTGCCACACTGAGCTCTGTGGGGAGGCCCTACTATTGCCTTCACATAGTGCTCAGCCTGGACACTATGTTCAGCTTGTTGCAGCTGCTGAGCAGTTTCCCTTCTTATTATCATACTAATAATCACTGCATTCATCTAGGGCTGATTTGTAGCAGACCCTGTTCTTGACATTTATTTACGTATCTCCTTTAATCCTCACATGATTTGTAGTATTATTGTTCTCCATTCTATGGGTAAAAAGGTAAAAAAACAAACAAACAAAAAAAAAAAACAAGGCTCTGAGAGCTTAAGTAAATTGCCTTGATCACACAGCTTAGAAATGCTGACTCAAGATTCAAACCCAGATCTGTACAGCTCCATATGCCATGCCTTTAACCATTATGCAAAGCCGTCTCCAGCCGGGCCATGCTTCCACTGTGATACAGCGGGAAAGTCGCTGAATTAACAGTCTCAGATATCAGGTGTTTTCCCCACATGTGGCTACTGCCAGGTCCTGTTTCTTCATCTCTAAAGCTGTGATTAATGGTCCCTGCTCTGCTCAAACTCTATCACTGCTGTGAGACTTCAACCTGAAACGGCGACAGGAAAGCCCGAACTGCAAGCTTTTGCTAAAATACTGTCAGCAACTTGAGAGGCTGAGGCTATTGTAATTTGTTTTGTATTTTGCACAAGCCTAGAAGGGTTCTTGACTCTGAAGCTTTTCAGGACCCAGCCGGGAAACCAAATACTCAGAAACCATTCTGGTAAGAGAGAAGTGAAGAGCATTTCTTGGAAGTGAGAAAAGTTTATCTTTCCCCTGCTGCTTAGGGGCAGAACCAGCCAAGATGGAATCAAGAGCGTTCTGATGAACAGGTGGTCTACTAGGGATATTGTCCTTCCTCATTACTGCCCTTTCCTGTTATTTGTTTTAGTTCTGTTTCCCCGAATTTGTTGCTTCCTGGAGTGACTAGTGAGTAAGAAGTGCCAATGGCTGACGATTTGAAATAGCCCTTAGACTTACCCTGAAGTTCTGATGACCTAAGTGTGTGTGGTAACGAGATGACTGCTGTCCTCTTGCCTTTAGACTGGTTTTCAACACAGTTCTGGTTTCAGTTTTATTGAACCTGCAGGGCAGTCAGTGCAACACTCTTGTCAAGGAGCCAGAGGGTCTCAGAATCTAACGTCTTAGTAGTAATAGATTCTGCCTTCCTTTCTCCAAACACTTCATCTAATGATTTGGGAACAAAAATATAAAGGCATTTCTGAGTTTTCTTTTCCAAGTTTACCTCTCCTGCTATCTCCTTAGTTCCAATTTGGGTTTATTTTCATCACAGAAACAAGAACTACAAAGCCAAAGCCCCATCAGTAAGACAATATTCAGGGACAGTCATTTCTTGAGGATCTACTTATACAGGCATTCTGCTAGCTACTGGGGACACCCTTGGCTGTTTTTTGTCCTTGAGAAGCTTAAACTTGCCATTTCTATATTGTTTGGAATAGTTATCTTCATGTTAATATGCATGATATTTTTATATTTTTCTCCATCATTATTTTTGTATTTCTCTCCTGACCCATTTTATTCCATCAGGTTATCCCCAGTGTACAGGCTTTAAGAGAAATTTCGCAGGCACTTGAATTTCCTACCCTCTTTTTTTTTTTTTTTTTGAGACAGAGTCTGACTCTGTTGCCTGGGCTGTAGAGTGCCGTGGCGTCAGCCTAGCTCACAGCAACCTCAAACTCCTGGGCTCAAGCGATCCTTCTGCCTCAGCCTCCCGACTAGCTGGGACTACAGGCATGCGCCACCATGCCCGGCTAATTTTTTACATATATTTTTAGTTGTCCAATTAATTTCTTTCTATTTATAGTAGAGACGGGGGTCTCACTCTTACTCAGGCTGGTTTCAAACTCCTGACCTTGA
>CAUYRT010025289.1:0-16338 GCA_963574885.1 Lepilemur ruficaudatus | reverse complement strand
CTCAAACTCCTGGGCTTAAGCGATCCTTCTGCCTCAGCCTCCCAAGTAGCTGGGACTACAGGCATGTGCCACCATGCCCAGCTAATTTTTTCTATATATTTTTAGTTGGCCAATTAATTTCTTTCTATTTATAGTAGAGACAAGGTCTTGCTCTTGCTCAGGCTGGTTTTGAACTCCTGACCTTGAGTGATCCGTCTGCCTCGGCCTCCCAGAGTGCTAGGATTACAGGCATGAGCCACCGTGCCTGGCTGATTTCTAAATAAATTAATTTTTAAAGATAAAGCTAAGAATTCTTTAAGAAGGAAGAGTACCTCTGAGCCTGCAAACATGCTCAAATCTCTCCCACTCTAAACAAAGCAAAACTAAAAACAAAAACAAAATAAATAAGTCAGTCACCACTTAACTGTCACCACTTCCTCTCTGCTGGGCATCAGGATGTAGAGGAAACACCACTGGACTGATGTCAGGAAGCCTCTGTTTGAGGCTCAGTCTGCGACTCCCTAACTTTGTTACTTTGGCTGAAACATTTCATCTTCCTGAGCCTCAGTTTCCTTATTTATAAGATGGAAACAATAGTGTCTCCCTTATGGAGCTGCCATGGGGATCAAGGGAGAGAAGGGATATAAAAGCAGGTTGTAGTATTTGTTCTACAAATACTAACTGCAAGTGATCCCTCACTTTAACTCTGGTGACACAGGAGTCAATAGGTGCCTTTACACCTATTAAAACACATCCTCTTCTCAAAGCTCAGCCTGCCCTCTGCAGCACTGTACGCAGTTGATCATAGCCTCAGTCGCTGGTACTCTGCCTCTCTTTAACCTCGTTTCCTCTATTCTGCCTGGCCCATCTGCCTGGGTGTCCAGGACAGGTGTTCATTCAGTTCTATTCCTGGTTCTTTTCCTCTTCATCTACTTGCTCTTTATTATTTAGTGTCTCATGTGCTCTCATCCCTCGATGACCCCCATTATTATGTTGGTGACATCCCCATTCACACCGTCAGCCTTGGCTTCCCCTCTCAGCTATTCCCCCTCCATCTGCGTGTTCCCACAGGCACTTCAAATTCACCTTGGACAAAACTAAATCCTTAAGTTGCTTCTCTTCTTATGTTCTCTTCCTTACTGAAAAGACCACCTTTTCTCTAAATACTTGGGTTACAAACCTAGAAATCATTTATTACTATTTCCTTATTGAAGCATCTACTATGTGGCCAATACTACTCCAGGTAGTTTGCATTTTTGATTTGCTTTAGTCCTTGAATGAGCCCTATGAAGTAGATCCTATTTCATTCTATCTTACAAAGCTTGATTCTGAGGTTCAGAGAGCTTAAATAACTTTGAGCCTAAGGTCACATGGCTAATAAATGATGGAACTGGGATTTGAAAATAGGCTTGTCTGACTCCAAAGTCCATTTTTTTTTTTTTTTGAGATAGAGTCTCACTTTGTTGCCTCGACTAGAGTGCCGTGGCGTCAGCCTAGCTCACAGCAACCTCAAACTCCTGGGCTGAAGTGATTCTCCTGCCTCAGCCTCCCAAGTAGCTGGGATTGCAGGTGCATGCCACCATGCCTGGCTAATTTTTCTGTTTTTAGTAGAGATGGGGTCTTACTCTTTGCTCAGGCTGGTCTTAAACTCCTAACCTCAAGTGGTCCTCCTGCCTTGGCCTCCCAGAGTGCTAGGATTACAAGCATGAGCCACCATACCCGGCCAAGGAGGGTAGCTTTTCAGATTGACATTTATCACAGATTATGTTGTTCTCCTATACAATAAATCACCTTTTTTGACTGTGATGGGCCCAGTCTTTAATTGGATGGACTGTGAATATGATCTGTAATGTGATCCTTTTGTTTTTATGTTATGCTCTTAGGGAAGGTTCTTTAAACCCAGCCCAGCTGTGATTTAAGGGCTGGATTAGTACCAAACTAGCGTTTGAAGGTGGAAGCATTGCTTACCATTCTTTCCCTCCATTACTAGCCTGCTCAAGAGCTGGGTTCCACCATCCATTCAATTAAATCTTAAATATATAGTGAGAACTAACTATGTGCCCAGGCCTGAAGTTTAAAAAATGGCTCTTGCTTTCAAGAAGCTTACAATATCATTAGAATACCAAGATGAACACTTCAAATTATTATATTAAAGAAACAGTACAAGGCAAAATAAAATTAAATGATAAATTGTCAGGTACAGACTTTGTGAAATAGAAATTTTAAGAATGTAAAGGTTAATTATGATTACAGGTGTCAGGAAATCCTTAGAAGTAGGATGTCAGGCCCTGAAAATCCATCAAGGGAGGAAGGTACTCTTTTTTTAAAATTTTACTTTTTTATCTCTTATTTTTTTACAGACAGGGGTCTTGCTCTTGCTCAGGCTGATCTAGGACTCCTGAGCTCAAGCAATCCTCCCGCCTCAGCCTCCCAGAGTGCCAGGATTACAGGTGCAAGCCACTGTGCCCTGGCCTGGGAAGAAGGTACTCAGTGAAGGGAGTATAGCATAACTAGAACAGAGGAAGAAACCAGAACGTTTAGAGCTTAAGTTTCCTCATCTGTGAAATGGCTCAGGAAGCTGGATGTGAGCCCCTCTGTGGCAGGGACTGTTTTCACTCTTGTGGCTCCAACATCTGGCAGAGTTTCTCACACAGAGTAGGTACTTGATATGTGTGTTTTGACTTGTACAAAGATGGCATATGAAGAAGATGGTTTGGGGACTTTACTCAGGGTCAGTGTTCATGTTAGTAAGCAGTGAATCTCCCTCAGTGAGTTGGGGCTCAGCTCAGAACCATCCTGAGAGAGGCATGTTACTTCTCCCAGGGTGTGGAACTAAGTCCTCTGAGAATGAAGCAAAAAGGGATTTCTTGCTTATGCAATTCACCTCCACTTAGGACACATAGCTCTAGTTGTCTCCAGCACAAGATTCATCTGGGTTGGTAATGACGGTGACACTGCTAGGTCACTCAGGGAACTCTATTGCCAGGAAATGGGCAACTGGGCTATTGATACAGTGGTACCTGGCCACCTTTCATGGGTGCCTTTATAGAATGACATATTTAAATTAGCTGGGTATCTAAGTGTGTGACAAATAACCATATTTTCCTTTAACTTTTTGGAAAACTTCCTTGGCTTCTTTATAAAATATTTAGTATGAAACTGGGAAATTCAATTTGGATAATTTAGTTTCTTCTTCTTTAAGGGAAGAACTCACACAAATGTTACCTTTCTCTCTGCAGCTTTCCAGGCCACTGTCCTATCTCCTCACCAAGACTCCTATAACATTCCATCCTGGGCAAATGAATTGTTTGCTGCTTCCTCTAGATTATGTGGCACATTATTCACTGAAGTAGTTATCACAGTTCATTCAATTATATTGCTGTTTTTTTCTTTTTAGGTGGTAAATTCCTGGAAGTCAGGAACTCTCCCTGTTTGATCTTTATAATCTCAGCACCCAGCATAGTACCTGGCACACAGTAGGTGCTCAATAAATGAATTAAATGGCATTGAATCAATATGTTGGCTATATTGATTATTTTGAAAGAATTGAAAATAGAGTTTATCAGAAAAATTCCTATATTAATTATCTTTACTTTCTGTAGCTCATACTGTAAGAGTCTTGGCCAAATAAAAACCATCTGTGGAAATGATTTGCAGGTAATTCTGAAAAGAGACTGGGAGGAGAAGGATTAGGGAAGAAGCAAACTTCTTATGGGATAGGGTCAGAATTCAAAGATAAAGTAGAGAATGAAAGACAAATTTGACTGAATTCCGGTATGTTCAGGCATAGAATCACAAGCCTGAGAAAAATCTAGGTATACAAACCCAAGATGTGGAGGACTGGCATTTTAGAAGCAAAGTTCTAGGAATCATTGGAGAGAACTCCCTGGTGCTGGAAAACACATTAGTGATCATCTAGTTGAATAACCTCATTTAATGGATATAAAAATTGTAGCACAGGTAATCAAAGGACTCATCCAAGTCTTAATCTACAGTTTGCAATTATAATGTTGAGGTAAAAATTTAAAAAACCCATTTCCTCTCCTTTCCCCTTCAACATGGCATATTAAAACTGACCGGGACCTTGAGACTATCCATTGGGACACCTTTAAGTTGTAGATGAGAAAAGTAACTCAAAATCTGTACATGAGTGTTCATAGTAGCATTATTCATAATAATGCCAAAGTGGAAACAACCCAAGTGTCTGTCAACTGATGAATGGATAAGCAAAATATATCAATACCATGGTATATTGTTTAACCATAAAAAGGAATGAATGAGGTAATGATACATGCTATAACATGGATGCTCCTTGAAAACATTATCTTTTTTTTTTTGAGACAGGGTCTCACTCTGTTGCCCGCGCTAGAGTGCCGTGGCGTCAGCCTAGCTCACAGCAACCTCAAACTCCTGGGCTTAAGCGATCCTCCTGCCTCAGCCTCTCAAGTAGCTGGGACTACAGGCATGCGCCACCGTGCCCGGCTAATTTTTTCTATTTATTTTTAGTTGGCCAATTAATTTCTTTCTATTTTTAGTAGAGACTGGGTCTCGCTCTTGCTCAGGCTGGTTTCGAACTGCTGACCTTGAGCGATCCTTCCGCCTTGGCCTCCAGAGTGCTAGAAAACATTATCTTAACTGAAAGAAGCCTGTCACAAAAGACTACATATTGTATAATTTCATTTATATCAAATGTCCAGAGTAGGGAAAGCCATAGATACAGAATATAGCTTAGTGGTTGCCAGGGGTTGGTGGGAGGAAGAATGGGAGATGACTGCTGATGGATATGGAGTTTCTTTTTGGGGTGATGAAAACATACTGGAATTTGATAGTGGTGATGATTGCACAACTTTGTGAATATACTAAAATGAATTATACACTTTAAGAGGGTGAATTTCTTAGTCCGTTTTGTGTTGCTATAACAGAATACCCGAGGCTGGATAATTTATAAAGAAAAGTGATTTATTTAGCTCACGTTTCTGCAGGCTGAGAAGTTTAAGAAGTATGGCACTAGCATCTGCTTGGCTTCGTGCTGTGTCACAACATGGTGGAAGGTCAAAAGGGAAGCAGTCACATGAGGGGCATCCTGGCTTTATAACACCCACTCTCTCAGGAGCTAATCCCATGAGAACTAATCCAGTATCACCAGAGTGAGAACTCACTACTGCAAGAACCCATTCATGAGGAATCTGCCCTCATGACCCAAACACGTCCCACTAGGCTCCACCTCCCAACACCACCACATTGAGGATCAAATTTCCATGTGAGTTTTGGTGGGCGCAAACCATGTCCAAATCATAGCAGTGACCTTCATGGTATGTAGATCGTATCTCAATAATAAAACCAAGCAATGACTGGATATTAGCATTAATTTGTTTTCATTCAACAATTAATTTTTTTCATCTTCTACTATTTCCAGCATTGTGCTAAGTACTAAGGATGTAGCTATGAACAAGACACACATGGTCACTATCCTCATGGAACTCACAATCTAGTTAGAGTGACAGCTATTAAATAATGACACACAAATTACTTAAATCATGGTTTTGAAAACTGCTGTAAAAGAAAAGTGCAAGGGGACTTAATGTAGCCTGGGAGTGGTAGTGACATTATGGGTAGGTCTGGGGTGGTCAGGGGAGGATGTCTGCAGGAAGTGACTTGAGGGAGGAATAGAGGTTGGTTAAGGAAACAGGGAGGGTGCTGTCTGGGAGGGAACAGCGCAGGCGAAATCCTGAGCTGGGGAGGAGCTTGGTGAATTGGTGAGCCTACGTGGACGCCTGTAGGTGTAGGGCATTGTGAAGGAAGAGGAGGACCACGGTGGCTGGAAGTGAGGGGGAGGTGGGACAGAGCTTGATACGCGGGGCTCAGTGGTCCGTGTTGAAAATTCTGGTCTTTATCCAAAGAGCAGCGGGAAGCCTTTGAAGTGGTCAGCTTTAGGTGGAGGAGTCATGTGATTATATTTTTGTTTAAAATCACTGCCTTGGAGAAGGGCAAGAAAGGAGTAGATCGGTTAGGTGACTATAATAAGAATAATTAAGATGAAAAAGACAGGCTGATGGTGGCAGATGTGAAAAGTGGTGGACAGATTTGAAATGTTGATTAGGAGTTAAAAATTGGTGCTTTAGAAACAAAGCCTTTTGCCCATAAACATTGCCCTTGACTTCTTTGTATGTGTCATGGATCAATATTTTTTTTTGTATCTGTTCTGTAGGTAACGTTAAGTGCTTATTTCCTCTCAGCCATCTTCCCTCCCCTATCACCTGGACCCCTAGGCTGTCCAGTAAGTGAAGGAATTTTCTTGGTCTGCAAGTTTTCTCATCTGTGAAATGAGTATAGTGGATGGATGGCCAAATCCATTTGCCATCCTGTTATTCTACAATCCTGTAATTTTTACCTTGGTGAATTTTTACTAATTGTGCTAATGAACAGCAGACACATCCATTGAAACATAGAAACCCATTAGGAACCCCCTTTTAAAATACAGACTAGGCCAAGTGCGGTGGCTCACGCCTGTAATCCTAGCACTCTGGGCGGCTGAAGCGGGTGGATTGTTTGAGCTCAGGAGTTTCAGACCAGTGACAGCCTTCCAATTCAGCTAAAAGACAGATTTATCTGACTCCCCCTACACACACACACACACACACACACACACACAGAAAGAGAGAGAGAGAGAAAGAGAGAGAGAGAGAGAGAGAAAGAGAGGGAGAGAGAGAAATTTGCTGTCACTCAAAATGAGGTCTGGCCTCTTGGTTAGTCCAAGCTCTTGGCTCTTGGTCTCATTGGTCAATCCCACACGTGAATCAGGGCCGAGGATAGGGTGAGGCAAGTGAGATACTCACGTTGGGCACAAAATTTAAGGGGGTGCAAAAACCCCAGTAATAAAGGTAAGTAATATTTCAATGCCATATTTTTTTAAAAAATCAAATTTTGCATTCAAGGCAAATGCCTCATTTGCCCCACCTTCGTCCTAGCCCTGCTTGATAGAACTGCTTCTCTAATTAGTAGCCAGTGAAGTGAGTGGTGAGGTCAGCCATAGGCTGGGCTTCGGACAGTAGGAACAATCCAGAATTGGCCATCCAAGTGACATGGGAGGCCAGGAGTTAAGATGACCACGAAATAGAGGATTGGGGTGGGAGGGTATGGAATAATATACCCCTGTTCTACACTTTTCCTGAAACATTTGCTTGTGAGAAGCAGAGCTATTTTTCTCATTACAGTTGGCAGGGTGAACATCCTCCCCCCAGGCACACGGAATGGCATATGCCAGCATTTTGAGTTTGTGTCTGTTGAATAAATATCTGAAACAGCCTTGGTGGACTATTACTCTGGTTTAAGGCTGAAAACCACATCATGTCATTGAAGGAACTAGCAATACTTAGCTCGAAGTCAAGAAAATGGAAGAGAAGGAGTAACATGGCAAGGACTTAAACTTGAAGGGTTGTGCAAGAAAGTGGGACTAGACTTATTCTGTGTCATATAAAGGGCAGCTACCAGGAAGCAGACATTAGCTCAATGTTAAAAGAAACATTTCATAACAAGAGTGCTCCCTTCCCCCGCAAACTGCCCTAAAGAATGGGGAGCTTCTGGAAAAAAGGTTATGAAAGGGCATTTCTGCTTTACAGGGCAGGTTTGCTGAACCTGCTCTTATAGAGTCCTTGCCAACTCCAAGATCCTATTCTTTTTTTCTAGATAGGCTACCAGGAAACATTTGACTCTACTATATTACCATAAGCGTCTTAGGTCACTTCCATAAAAATTAGCACTCAGAGTCAGAGGAGAAACCAGTATGGAATTTTCTGCTCTGTCTCTGCCCCAAATCACAAACACAACTTGCTTAACTGATTAATGTAAAAAGTTTGATTCCCTTTTCTCTCTTCTTGTATTGTACCTTACTTTTCTAAAAGATCACAGCTTGATCTATTAATACTAATTGGAAAATATGTCCTGTTTTCTCCTAACATGTGCTTAGCCATGCAAATTGCTGTTTTGTGCACTCACAGCCCTTGAGAGATGGTGGTGGTGGGGGGTGGGGCTGAAAACTGTTTTTGGAGCCTTGGATTACAGTTCTAGCTCTACCGCTATGGCCTTCGACAAATCTTTTACCTTCACTAAGTCACATTTTCTTGGAAAAAATTTATATATGAGGAGAAGAAAGAAGGAATAGGATAGTCTTCCAGGTCCCTTACAGCTCTGAAGTTTAATGTTTGTATCATTGCTGAGCTGAGTCAAGCGAAGCTCTTTCACATCTTGATCCCACTTCTCTTCCTACCTCCACCTCCATTCAAATGATGGTAGACAGTGTGGGTCAGATAATCAGGTAATGTTGCATGAAATCTCAGGAAACCACATTTAAATGGACTTGATGATAGACTCCCGAGCCATTAGGCAAAACTGTTTATGCAGCAATATTTCTTCTAGGGTTGTTTATCCAGTAGATGTTTATATTAATTGCTTTCTGCCCTTTTTCTGAACTGGCAGTCTGCATGTTGACCTGGAGATTGGTCCCCAAGCATGGGGCTTCACTGTATCTGGTAGTGTGGTTATTAATGTTGTGTTTGCAATTAGACTTTAGGGACACTTAGAGCTCCAGGGACTTGCACCAGTGATCCCTCCAGGTTTGCCAAATACCATAACCTGATTGTAGGAATGACATCCATCATATACACAGGTCCCACTCACACTGGAGAAAGGGGACATAGATTCAGGGCATGGATACCAGGGGGTGGGAATCATCAGGACATCTTAGGATTCCACCTCCTGCAAACACTGAATCAGAGACCTCTAAGTGGCATCGTGCCTCCAATAGAAAGAATAACCAGTCTGGGAACCAAGAGGTGGAAGCAAGAGTGGCTCCAATTACCATCTTTTCTAATGACCTGCTGGGGGACTTTATGTTTCTTGGATCTGCAAGTCTGGGCTCTGCAGAGTTTGAGGTTCTCTTTTGCAAAGGGTCACATTCTTGCCAGTGGATACAGCAAGGGTTCCACTGAACTACACATGTGTGTGTGGCCCGGGCTTTGGACTTCTTGTGGCCAAGGAGTCACCATCTTGGCAAGGTAGTTGCCCTCAGTCAGCAGGAGGAGGTATGGCTGCTGTTACACAATGGGGCAGAGAGAAATGTGTGTAGAACTTGGGTGATCGATGTAAGTGGACACTTCTTGGTATTTCCTAGCCCCTAGGTTGTGACTGTGAATGGGCAAGTGCAGCAACCCTGGTGTGAAATGGTTAGGGTTACCAGGGGCTCAGACCTCTCAGGAATGGGGGTTTGAGTCACACCACTGGGCAAGCTAGAGGTGACAGGAATTTAGAATATATAATAGAGAAGAGAGAGGATGAGAACCAGTTGTGACCCCAAGACCAACTTCAGTGACAGGGACTGTAGTTGGTCCTACTACCTTCCCTCTTCCCTTCGGGAAGAGAAGCGCATGGGAACCGCGGAAGAGTTGTTCCCTGAACATGTATGGAGAAGTGGATCTGTGCAGTGCAAGGGGTGACCTGGGGCAGCCATGGAGGTGTCCCACTCCCATCTCCCTTCAGCAGACAACCTGCCAGAAGGGGTGGAATTAGCTGACAGCCTTCAGGATCTGCCTCAGCTTTCAAGCTGAGACCACATGTTTCCCAGACAGCCCCTAAGCAAAGATAGAGCACAGCAGTAGTACGAGGGCTCGCCATTTCTGGCCAGTGCAGGACTTTTCTGCAGGGCAGTCCTCGCACCAGAGCTCCCTGTTTGGCAGGCCTAGGCTTTCTCAGAGCCATGCTGCAGTCTGAGGCTCTTCCTACACAAGTATCTTTCCCCGCCCCTCTCCATTCTCAGGTTTCAGTCCTGCATCATGAACTGAAGGCTTTCCCTGCTTACTCCTGTTCCCTCTCCCTTTTATGTTTCATAGGCATTGCCTCCAATAAACCTCTTGAACTTCTGACTCTGTCTTCCTGGAGAACCTAGACTGACATAACAGCCTTGAAATTCAGGAGTAAGTATGGAAAATTGGGCAGTGGGAAAAATCTGGTCAGGGTCTTGGCAGAAAACATAGTTCTTCCTGGATGATTTGAGTGAGGAGACTTTAAAAATAGAACTCCATACAGAGGTAAGGCCAGGGTTAAAGGAACAAACAAGGGATGATGAGGCACCCCTAAGGCTGAAGGGGCAAGAGGAAGAAACTCTGGAAATGCTACCAGAGGGAGCTAGGGTCATGGAGGAGGGGTCAGTTGCAGCACTGGAGACTGGGAAGGCTGCTGCTGTTTTAGCTTTATTTTTGAAATGCTAGTTGGGGTGTGTGTGTGTAGTCATATGTTTATATCAATAGAATATTTTAGTGTGTGTGGTAGACAGAATAATGGTCCCTCATAATCCCCGAACCTGTCAATATCTTAGGTTACATGGCAAAGGGGAGTTAAGGTTGCAGATGGAATTAAAGTTGCTAATCAGATGACCTTACACTAGGGAGATTATCCTGGATTGTTCTGGTGTGCCCAGTGTAGTCATAAGGGTTCTTAGAAGTGGGAGAGAGGCTGAGTGCGGTGGCTCATACATGTGATCCTAGCATTCTGGGAGGCCGAGGAGGGAGGATTGCTTGAGCTCAGGAGTCCGAGACCAGCCTAAGCAAAAGACCTTGTATTTACTAAAAATAGAAAAATTAGCTGGGTGTCTTTGGCGTGTGCCTGTAGTCCCAGCAATTCAGGAGGCTGAGGCAGGGGGATTGCTTGAGCCTAGGATTTTGAAGTTGCAGTGAGCTACAGTGACACCACTGCACTTTACCCAGGGTGATAGAGGGAGACTCTGTCTCAAAAAAAAAATTGTTAAGAAAAAGTGGAAGAGAGAAGTCAGAGAGTCAGAGGAAGAAGCAAACAGAGAGATTCATTGTTGCTGGCTTTGAGGATGGTAGAAAGGGGCCCATGAGCCAAGGGTGCAGGTGGCCTCTAGAAACTGGAAAAGGCAAGAAAATGGATTGTCTCCTAGAGCCTCCCAGAAGGAACACAGCTGTACCAATTTTAGCCCAGTAAGACCTTGGTCAGATTTCTGATCTACAGAACTGTAAGATAATAAATTTGTGTTGTTTTAAGCCACTACCTTTGTGGTAACTGTTACAGTAGCAATAGAAAACTAACATGGTGGCTGAGAAAAATATTGTCCAAATTACATTGCCCAGGAGTCATCCACTCTTACTATATCAGGAGTATTTTGCATATTCCTCTGTTAGAGTTACTGTCATTAAATTATATCAATTTTCCTCCCTCCCATAAGCTGTATGCTTCTTCTGGTCCAGGATCGTGCCTTATTCATCCCTGTATTCTTAGTCTCTCAAATATCAGTGACTCTCTGTGTGTGTTTATGGTCATGAAAGGGGAATTGCAGGGTATGTAGTCAGGAGGTGCAGTGGTGTTGGCGTCAGCATTAGGGAGGGGAAGCCCTCGAACTGGTAGGGACTGAATCTGACTGACGTTAGTTCTCCATGGTATGAGCTGGCTGGATTTAGAGTGCAGAGAATCTGCAGGTCAGCTCCAGGCATGCAGGAGAGGCAGTGCCACAAGCACTTTGGTCTTGGTGGGACTTTTGGTTCAGGAATGATTCAAGAGAATTCAAAGCCTTTTGGATATGCCCCATCAACAGCAAACCCCTTTCTAATTCCCTCCTGTCCACTCCCTTGCCTGCCACCCTGAGTATTTCTCAACTCTTGTAGTCTCAGAATGAAACTCACAGACTTCTGTTAGAAATGGAGTAGCTCTATTCCCAGCACGGTGCCCTGAAAAAAAAAAAAAAGAAATGGAGTAGCTCTAACCACTAAAGTATTCAATTTGGACTTCCCGTGAATGACACTGTTCTCTAGTTTTCCAACAGTAGACCTCATTTGTTCTTTAATAGCAAACCCAAGTCTGGCAGGCTTGGCCAGGCATTTATTGACATTTATTCTAGTACATTAGTGCAAAATGCTCTTAGTACACATCTCTCTTTCCTTCTTTCTTTATTTGTTTTTTTGAGAGTCTTGCTCTGTTGCCTGGGCTAGAGTGCAGTGGCATCATCGTAGCTCACTGCAACCTTGAACTCCTAGAGTGATCCTCTTCCCTCAGCCTCCCGAGTAGCTGGGTGTACAGTTGCACACCACCATGCACAGCTAATTTTTCTTTGTGTGTGTGTGTGTGTGTGTGTGTGTGTGTGTGTGTGTAGATAGGGTCTCACACTTGCTCAGGCTGGTCTCGAACTTCTGGGCTCAAGTGATCCTCTGACCTTGTCCTCCCAAAGTGCTAGGATTACAGGTACGCAGCCCATATCTCTATTTTTATCACTATCTCTATCTATTTCCATCTGTATCTCTAATCTATATCTATATCCTCAGGGAAGTTTTACAAGAATTTCCAGGACCAGGGTGAGGGAGACAGAGGAATTGAGCAATCATAGGGAGTCAGGAATTGTGGGTGATAGTAGGAACTGGAGTCAAGGGAGAAATGGCCACTTTGAAGAGACTTTTCAGGAATAAAATAAGGATCTTTCCCCCCTCCAGGCTTGGTTTCTGTACCTCCACAGATGAGGCAAAACAGAAGCCATATGTGGTATCCTGTGCAATGTGCTAATAAGTTACCTATATAAACAGAACAAGGCCATCTAATAATCCCATAAACATCACACATAAAGATTACCCAGAATGACTAATGTCAATGTTAGCCACCTTGTTTTTTTGCGGGTTCACCTCCAAACAGCACAAAATACAAATTTAAACCTGAAAGCATATTATGTAAACTCAAATAGAGCGTGTTTTAACATCTATAAAATATACAAATTCTAACTATAAAGTAAGTTTCAAAAGCTTGAGTGCACTCTGAAGCATGAGCTTTTGTGGAGATAGTGATGTTTACAGCTTCGTTCTTTTCATGGTTATGAATCTTTGTGACACTGTAATTGTATGGGCAGGCACTTGTTGGTTTTCCTCAGACTAAGGAATAGCAAGGTTGGATCTTACACTGCCCCAGCTGAACGGGCTGCCCTGGGGTCTGAAGGGAGGTTCTATCTCTCAACTGTGATGGTAGTAGTTGAGTTGGTGTGAAAAAAAAAAAAGGAAAACAGGTGGGAAAGGGAATGGAGATAAATAGGATGAGGAATAAATGGAAGGGAACCTGAATTTGTTAGAGAAGTGGATTAAGTGAGAGAGAGGGTGGGCATGATGAGGTGCAGAATGATTGGAAGATTAGGATAGAGGAGATGCCCACTGAGATTTTACTGTTTAAGCCCTGTATTATTGAAAGAGACAGCTTTATTGAAGTTGACACTCTGAAATGAAGGTCCTACCCAAAGAGGCCCTCTGATCCCATGTCACTAATGGTATTACATATTTTAAATGTTTGTCATTTTTAAGCAAGAGGGAAATTATTAGAGGAAAAAGAGAGCATTTCTAAAGACAAGAACCTTTCAGCACTTGGGTTTGATGAGCAGTCATAAAAGTGGAGCTGGGGAAAGGTAGAGAAAGAGATTTTTTAAAAAATCACTATTTTTAAATTGCCTATGCTGGTTTTACTTCTGATGGAGTAAGTGGGTATAATATTATACTAAGCACTTTCATGTAACAGTGCACTAGCCTTTCTGGTTTTTTTCTTTAATGTTTGGCTGGAAAATACTTTTCCATTGTTTCCTCCTCCCCTTCCCAATTTTATTCTGGATCCTTTTGTATAATCTTTATAGTATGAGAAATAAGCTGGTTTTTTATTTTTATTTTTTGAGACAGAGTCTCACTCTGTTGGCCCCAGCTAGAGTGCAGTGGCCTCATCGTAGCTCACTGCAACCTCAAACTCCTGGGCTCAAGTGATCCTCCTGCCTCAGCCTTCTGAGTCGCTGGGACTACAGGTGTGCACCGAGCCTGGCTAATTTTTCTATTTTTAGTAGAGATGGGGTCTCCTTCTTGCTCAGGCTGGTCTTGAACTCCTGACCTCAAGCGATCCTCTAGCCTTGGCCTTCCAAAGTGCCAGGATTACAGGTGTGAGCCACCGTACCCAGCCTGAAATAACCTAATTTTTAAAAAGTGATTTTTCTATTCTAAGGAAATCATAGTTTGAATCAGTTTGTTTGGAAGTTGCTAACAGTTTTCCAAGAACATTTTCTACCTAAATCAGATATCCAAAAGTACATATGGTTCAGCAGCCCAAGAAAAGATGGTTACTAGATATTTTTCACTTGTAATACTAGATTGAACTGACAATTTGTTGTTAGGTTTTCTTATTTGATTTTATTGTTCTATTTGTAATAATGACATTGATAATATCTTATATATCTGTCAATGCATGATTAGGAGCCTTTTATTTTAATCACACATTTGATACCATCTCTGTTACCCTGAGACCATATCAAAATAGAACTAATGGAACATAACAGGAAACAAAAAGTGGGGGTGGAGAATCTGTTACTTAAGGACAGTGATTCTCACCACTATACAACTGTTGCACGTTTCCTGACCTGATTTTTATGCCCATTTTGCCTGCCATCCCTGCTATTCAAAATGTGGTATAGCATATATGCTTGACAACAACAACACACACATAGAAATCAGGGTCCTAAGCTGTTTTGAGAATTTTCTGCATGCTGCCAATTGAGAAAATTGGAGACATGTGGATGAATGCTGTGTTGGCTAGGTCTAGCAGGGATATTTTGAGGTTAGAACTAAGATTTAAGTTAGAACTAAGGCTAAGTGATGAGATCATTTTTTTCCCTCTTTAAATAACATCTGTAGTGGACCTCTATGGGGTTGGTTGCTCAGTACTCCTTTCCTAAGAAAGTGATCCTCATCTGTGTGGTTGCTTGTGGAAATAGCCATGTTAGTAGATTGTGACCCAGCACCTGACCATGGGTCTGTGTTAGGGGGTTCCTGGTAAGTCAAGTGGACCAACTAACTGTATGACCTTGCCTTGCTGCCATAGTTGACTAGTCCAACAGTGTGTACCTGACCCCAATTGGGCCAATGAATCTCTTTGCAGGAACTTTTTGTACTTGGGACATAGAAATTTGAGTCAGTCTCTATATGTGTGGCTGTGGTTGTAAGATGTAAAGTTCCAGAGCTTCTTTTGCCACGTGGAGAATGCCATTAAAGAGAGAGAAAAAAGAATGAAGCCAGTATGCAAAGGCGAGCAAAGTGATGGAGAGGAGGCATCTTCATGGCATTGAGTCCCTGGTTCCAGCTGTTCCAGCTGAAATCAATGCTGTTTATATTGATGAGAATGTGTCTGGCTATATTTTGGAAACTGATGGAAGGTTACTTGATTGCACAAAAATTATAAACTGTCTCTACTTATTATACCAAAAATGTAACCTGAAAAATTCTCTCGAACTTAGTTTTTCTCCCCAAGCCTCCTATTGCTTCAGCCCAAAATTCAAGTAAAAATGAACAAAAATAGTATAATTCAATACAATATTTATTGCACTGTGTTAGGTGTGGTAGAGTACAAATATGTATGGCTGACACAAAACACAACAAAACAATCACTGAAAAGGTACAGACAATATGAACAAAAACGAAGGAGAGATACCTGCAGGCTAAAAGAGGAGTCTTTGGATGTGGGACTGATAAAAAGGGAAAGTTAGGTAGAAATAGAAAAGACCATGCTCCATCTGTAACTTTTGAAGTGATTAAAAACAAAAACCTAGCTTAATTCAAATCAACAAATTTTTACTAAGCATGGGTTATTCCAAAGAAGCATATGATATGGTCGTTGCCTCCTAGGAAATTACCGTCTTTAGAGGCAAAGCAAGACTTGCATATATTCTCAAAAGACCCCTCTCATTACCTTGTTTTATTTCCTCTTTAGACTGCTTTACCACGTTTGAAATTATGTTATTTGCTAACTTGTTTGCTGATTTGTTTTCCTTCCCTATAAGGTAAGCCCCCCTAAGGACAGCAATTTTTATCCACTGGTTTTTTTTTTTTTTTTGCATCCCCAGCGTCTACAATAGCGCCTGGTGCAATGCAAACATCTCAGTAAGAATTCGTTGAATGAAATTGAAATCAGGTCGCAGGGTGAAATCATCTTAAACTCTGTGGCCTAGAGTCTCTCTATGTCGGCCAAGATGTCAAACACTAGGGGGCAGGCCGGGATTAGAACAGGAACAATTTTTTTTCCCATTAGGTCAGTAGTCCTCAAGTTTTGGTTACATTATCATCACCTGGGGCACCTTTATTTTTTATTTTATTTTTTTCTGGATTGAGAGACACCTTTTATTCTCTTTCCTATATTTTCTTTTTTAAATTTTTTTATTTCAGCATATTATGGGGGTACAAATGTTAAGGTTACGTACATTGCCCTTGCCCTCCTCCCCCCTCCAGTCAGAGCCTCAAGCCTGACCATCCCCCAGACGGTGCACATCGCACTCATTATGTATGTATATAC